>JAIPRM010004669.1:0-22398 GCA_025469315.1 Stegophylla sp. TES_Ste_2020 | reverse complement strand
TTTTTTTATGATGGTAAAGGAAGAAATTTAAAAGATACAGCATTCATGTATTCTTTTCTTGAAATTGAACCACCTCAGGTAGCCGGGACCCAGTTTACCGCCCCGACCATCGGGAATCCCACCTCAGATAGCCGGGACCCAGTTTACCGCCCCGAGGGGAAGACCAGATTGTGTGGGACCCAGTTTACCGAACCCGATTTTTATTCCGTTTGGTAGACAAGACGATATTATTATTATATAGTATTATTATATTCAAATAACTCGTCCGCGCGTACCTTCCATGTCCACAACACTCGCTCGTAAATCGCGTGTATCATTAAAATAATAATATTACTACGATAATATTATTATTATTATTATTATTATAACGTCGTAAGTAGTATATAAAAGTATGTTCTACCCCACCCACCAAGTGCGCGCGTCGAGCGAACTGCGACCGTCGTCGATCGCCATCTATCTCGTCGTCGGCGGCATAGTAGTATATACGTATATTATTTAATGATATACCGAACGTCGGGGGTAATAATTTGTAGTTAGTTTTATTATTATATAAATAATTTTTATTTTGTGCAGCCGCGTTTACGTCCGATTCGGCCGCACGACGAACACGCACGCGATTTTCTAGAATGGCCGAGCACGCACACGTCGAGACATAAAAAACGCACGGGATATTAATAACGCAGGTATCCCATATGGTGGGAGGGGGGAGGAGGTGAAAAAGAAGAACATTGTCGCTCGTGGAACCGTTGTGCGTTCGATAACAATATATAAATTATAATAATAATTAATCGCTACCGCGGCGCCCGGCAAACAACTATTAAGATCGATTTGTCATTCGAACACTGCCTGCAGTGATATACGTATTATTATCCACGACTTTTCTCGGAATGTTGTAAACATACAGCGTGTCCCAATATGATTTGACAAACGCGATAGTTTTTGTTATGTTAATAATTCTTAACATTTTTTTTTTACAAATTATATTACTACTGCGTGCGTTGCACAACAACAATAACGCACCAATTTTATTTTTTTTTTTAGGACCCAAATTTTAAAATTTGGAATTTTCCCTACAATTTTAGAAAAAATTCAAAATGGCCAAAATCGCATGGCCCAAAATCGTTTTTATAACGTTAAGAATTTATGATTGTAACGTTATGACTGTCAAAAAACAATTGAAATAGATAACGAAAAACAGCAAATGTTAATTTAAAAATATCATTAAACCAAACAGAACAATAAATGAAAATGTAGGAAAATTAAAAAAAATGAATAAAACAAATCGGTAAACCAAACAATTAAATAAACATAAAACGTAACGTATCAGAAAACGAAAAAAACCGTATAAAACAAAAAACAATAATAAAATATTATTATTAATTTTCATCATTTTTTTCCACATGTAATCATGCCTATATAGTATTATAATGTAATGAAAAATTAATAATGTTTAAAATTACAATCACGTTTTTTTTTTTTTTTTTTAATTGAATTTTTGATTTAAAAATTTTCTCCTAAACAATTACAAAAACATGTGATATAATATATTATATTATTTTTTAGTCCTCTAGCTTTGATTATTCCCAAACGGGTTTCGCGATATCATTAATTTATTGAAAGTTCACCGTGCGTGCGCTTCACACCATTATTATTAGAACGTATTACAATAACAACGTTGTAAGTGACGCATTAGTTCGATAACATTAACGTAATAACGAAGAACGTACGATACGAAATATATCGTAGTATGTGCGGCGTACAATAAATTATTTCTAAAGTGTCGTGATAATATTAAGATAAAATTATCGTCGTCGTTATTATTGTCGTTGTTTTATTCTTCGCGTTATAAAAACGCGATCCGCGACCGTCGTCGGTTTTTCTGCATATTATTATTATTATTGTTATTATTATAATTCATATCTGTACGATAATGCGATGCGCTCGCGTATAAAATACGTATTCACTCGCGTGTGTGAGCGCGGCAATAAAAAAAAAAAAAAAAAAACCGTTTCGCGGTTCGTGCGGTATAATAAAAAATATAATAACGTGGAGAATAAAAAATTTCGATATCGCCTTTATTATTATTATTATTATTATAAGTTGCGCCCTTTGAGCTAGAGCGCTCCGTTAATAAAGCGCTCTTCACTCTTGACCGATATAACGTTTATTTATGTACATGTTAATATCGTCTAAAAATGTTTCCCGAATCACGTGACGATTTTTCATTGTGCGTCCGATTTTAATTTTCGTTTGCTTCGCATCATATTTCGTTTTTGCGAAATTTATTTCCTTGAAATATTATTTCATTAACGAGGTGAATGCAATGAACTTGTTTAGAAATTAAAAGTGTTCAAACCTCTTCGGGTCGGATAATCTTGAAGAGTGTGTATAATTTTTAAGAAACGATAAAACATTTCTTTATTAAAACGATTCTGAACAAAAGAAGTTAATAAAATATAAATAACAATCATAGTCATCTTTTTCAACACACTCGCCAAGAGTATCTGACCCGAACAACGAAGAATATATTCGTGGTGCTAAGTGTGTCCGACTTTACTTTACTTTATTTTTTTTCATCTAATATATAAAAGTAAAAAATTTAATGACAAAAAAAAAAATTAGAAAAATGTCGTAACATTTTTTTTTTATGTCATTCAAAAATCCCCGTCATAACACTTGAAATGGATAAATCCAATAAATACAAAAGCAAAACATATCATATGTGTTTCTGCGTAGAACGTATGTCAGTAGGTGCAATGTTAGTTTGACTGTGACCAGTGTTGTTTTGTACAAAACTCACTATTTTGTGTAATTTTGAATAAGTGTGTTGTTGAGTGATTTGTTTGTTAGAAAATGTGATAAAGTTTATTTAAAATGTTGTGTATTCAACCGGCTATTTTGAAATAACAATAAGTAAAAAAAACAAGTATAAATCATTTAAATATTAGTAAATACGATAAAAGTAATATTCTGAAATAATATCCAAAGAGTAATGGATATGGTTTTTATATTTGCCTCTATTTTGCGTTCAATTTCGAGTATACAAGTAAAAAAAAAAAAAAAAAAAAAAATGAAATTTACGTTTTGGCCCGCAATTTTTTTAATGTATGACCCCCGTCGGTAATTTGAGTTTGAGACCATTGGCCTGAACCGAATCGTATAAATTTATACCAGTAAATTTTTAACGAGACTTACATTTGTAAATTAATATGTTTTTTTTTTTTTTTTTCAAAATTCACATCGCAATGAAATCTATCTTTAATTAATTTGAACGCTCGTCCATTGGATTGCGTTTCGCGTGCCCAACCGTTCCCGCGGTATCGGTTTTCGCGTCGCATTCGGATTGTGACTCGTATTTCAAAAATCGGAGGAATCGCGCGCGTTTTCGCAACGGCCACGTGAAACTAAACGCGTGTTATGTAATTCAAATTAGTCCGAGTTAGTTTCGGCGGTTCGAGATTAGTCAAAATCGATTTTAAATATATATATATATATATATATATATATATTTCTTAGTACCACAAAACGTTTTCTTTTGTCGTATATACGGTTTATAATTTTAATTACAAGTTTCGCGATATGTTTTACTCGAATATTAGCATGTCGTGCGCGGCTATCAGCGCACACTTATCGTGAACATTATAATATATATCTGATCAACATTTTATATGATGATTTTTTGATTTTTACACCAACTATCAAATTCACTCGTCATTATCTCACTTGTATTCATCCGTCCCGTATGTGTAAAATTGAGTTAGTTTATAAATTTATATCCAACGATATACGTATGCAACATTATACATATTCATTTTTTTTTGATTTGACGTACATTTTGTTTTATTTTTCACTCTTCGTTTAGTGTTGTCAATCGGTTGTCGTTATCAATATTTTGTTCGGTACCAAAGTGATTATTACATCAATTTAATAGTGATCTACGCTGTAATATAAACAGCACGCAGAATAATTCCATGAATCGGCCACCGATTCGCGCCAAATTTACCTGCTCTCTTTGATTTGTTGTTTTACTTTATGATAAGGTTTTCACCATTGTCACGTAAAACGTGAGACATACCTAAGTTAGTAACTGTGTAAAGAAACAAAATTCATTAACTTCCCGAGTCCTATTTATTATTATAATGTTCTAGCGAAAACATAAATGTCGCTTTACTGTAACATTTACGACCAAAACGTGTATAGACGGAACTGAATTACTATAGTCAATTCCTCCCCCCCCCGCCCCCGGACTCCACTGTTATGGCAAGTTTTTATTCCTAGAACTAGGTATATTTTTTCAGTGATCCGACACTCAATTGTAGGACGTCCTCGATCCGTGCGGTAGGTAGTACTCGATCCACGGCCACGCGTATAAAGTCTATACGTCATAATAATAATATTACAGTGATAATAGTGTACGTTAAAAATATTAATTATAACGTTGTGCTGTTTGATTAACAAATTAAGTCCCGGGGAGATCTACGGGTATACCGACACGGTAGTGGCGTCGTCGCAGCGGTCGCGCGCGCGCGTCGTGTGGCGTTCGTCAACGTTATAAAAAAATAATAATAATAATAATAATATGTGTATTTTACACACGTAACGTGTACATGGTGCGCGCGAGAGAATGTGTGATGTGTTCGCGTAGGTATAATATACACACGCGTGACGTACAATAAGTGTATATTTATTATGCTTTATATATTAAACAATACGTATAACGTATTAAAAAAACTATTGTTAACCTGCAACGTGCGGCGCGTTATGATATTATTGTTCGTCGTTAAAATATTTCAATTTTTTTTTTTCATCCGATTTTCGGATCGTCGATCATAATAAAACGAATATAATAATAATAATAATAATAATAATAATATTAAAATATGTGTGTGTGTGTGTGTAAAACGGCCGGGGCCCACCGACCTATACGGAGCAAGCACGGAAGCCGAAGGGCAAATCGTTAAAATTCTTTGTCGAGTTTTCTATATATTTTATGTATCATTAATATTATTATTATTATTATTATTAATAGACGTCAAAAATAATATGTTTATACAACACACAATATACATATATTTGAAAAAAAAACGCAAGACTAAAGAATGCCCCGCGATCGTATTGAATAAAGTGTTTGGCGTGTAGGGATGGTGGTGAGGAGGCGGTGGCAGTGGATATTCCGGTGTAATGTACCAAAGGAATAAAAATTTCCCGACCGTTGCTGCAGAACGCCGCATTACAAACGGAAATGTGTAAAATGGCAAATCGTTGAGTCAGTTGTAAAAAAAAAAAAATAATGAATTTCTATGCGCAGGAGAGAGAGAGAGAGAGAGAGAGAGAGCCCGAGTTAAATTTTTCTTCAAACGGATATCCGGGCGGCGGATAGACGACGGGCCCTCTATACTAGGTGCTCGGGTCTCGCCGCCATTTGTCCCCGTCGTTCGATCGGAAACGTTCTCGTTATATAAAAAAAAAAAAAAAAAGAGTTTTTATTTTATTCTTTATACCGGTGGTATATACATTAATGTCGCATTAATTTTTTATACACTACTGACGTCGAAAAAGGTTATTTTTACAGTCGAACAGACAAAGGAAAGTCGTATGGGAAATATTCGCAGAAAACATTTTCCCCGGTTTCAAAAATAATTATAGTTAAAAATAATGCTTGACATCAAATTGTATGTAGTCCCGAGTTCAATGTCTTTGACTTTGAAGTCTTTTTCGAAATTGAACGGCTCTGTGCAACAGCCGAGACAAGTCCATATTTTGAAAATATTCAAAAGACATGTTTTATTTCACCAAAATTTAAAAAATTGATATTTTTATTTGAGAATTCGACGTAAGTATCTTTAATTACATGTCAATAGTTGAGTAAAATTAATTTTAGTTTTAAATAAATTTTTGACCTTCAGAAATAACTTGGAAGTATGAAAAATATGGACTTGCCCGGTTTTTTGTTCATTAATTGTAATTTGTAATACATTTTTTGAAAATGTTAATGTTTTTTTTTTTTTTTTATGTTTAATGGTAAACTAATGTACTTAGTTTTAATAAACCATACTGAAATGCTATATGGAAGCCACGTTTTTGTGTCGTGAAATAACATAATATTGCTTTAATATATCAATTTTTTTTTTAATCGTCCCATCCCCTCCCCGGTATAGATTCAAGACATTCGCGATCGTCGAACTCGCCCAAAATTTATTTTCATAACAATATTTACTTTAACTTTATCGAGTCCGTATGGCGTACTATATTATATTATTATATGTAGTTTTCTTCTACGAGGTCGGCCGACTTGATAAAACCGACGTTACTATAATATTTCGATAAAAACAGCCGTTTGACGTTCTCGCGCATCACAATTGCGATACGCAATGATGTAATATAATATTATCCGTAAGAAATAACAGCTTTTCGCGTAGACCGATTGTACGAGGCGATGGCAGAGGAGTGTATGGAAAAACGAACTATACAAAGTACGAGCGCATATTATAAAAACACGAGAAAATTCAATATAATTTACAAGCATAAACGCGAAGGCATACGAAAAAAAGAAAAAATAATAGAAATAAATTATAACACGTAGTATTTATAACGCGCTAGAGCAGTGGTTCCCAAAATGTGCACCGCGGTGCTCCAAGGGCACCGTGGCTCAAAAAATATATATATTTACAATTTAATGTGATTATTTTTTGTCCTCCCCCAGTTTGAGTGGTGTTGTTAAAATAATATGAATGGTATCCCTTCTTAGGTAGCGCGAAACCCGTAAGTTTATATACAGCTGTTTTACAATCCGATTTGATCTACTTAACTTCAAACCCGAAAATTTTCCTTCAATAGCAATTCGTACGTAGAATTATGACTAAATTTTAAAAAAACAATAAGGTTTAAGCAAAATCACTGATGTCGGCCTCCGTTTAAATTTATTTACGTGAGTCGGGATTTTCAGCTTGCACTGATGTTAGCATAAAAAAAAAAAAAAAAAAACACGACATTGTTCAGCAACCACTTATTAGTCATTAATTACATTATTAACGTTTATATTTTTTTTTTCAAAAAAAAATTTTTAAACTTTAAAATGTACTTGCTATAACTAGGTCGATGACCTTCTTTTTTATCTTTGAAAAAAAATCTTTTTGGGAGCAGGGGGCACCGCGAATGAATTTGCTCGTATAAAGGGCACCGCTGGACAAAAATTTTGGGAACCACCGGGCTAGAGGTTTCGTACGTATCTACACACACACACACCGATAATCCGCGCTCACGTTATGTTACACGCGTGGTCGTCGTCCGGTATTAAGTTGGACGGACGTAAATAAATACATAAATTTGCGAGTTTTATTGCTAAAATAAAAAAAAAAAAAAAAAAAAACGACGACGGAGCGATTTCGAGCACATAGGGCACAACAATGTGCAGGTCGTGGCTAGTGACCGTTATTTTATAATATCCAAAGACGATACAAACTGCACGTAATGTTCGTGTTGTAAAAGTCTTATTTACAGTACCTACAAGGTACTTATACAGGGTGATTCATTACGCATGCCCGTTCGTTTTTTTTTGTTTTTTTTTGGGCGGGCCGGAATTTTTTCCAGGATAATGTATCCGGAGGGAAAGGCGTGTAATAATATACACAATGTTTTCATTCGATTGTTCGGACGAACGATAAAGGCCATACACATTTTACACTGCACCCATTAGCGCGGTAAATAGAAAAAAAATATATATATATATATATATGATAACACCAGCTCTACATCATTATTAGCGTCGTCTCTCGTGAACCGTTCTGGACGGCTCGTGATTAATCACGAGAAAGGAAACAAAAAAGAGGGAAAACTACAGTGGACTCTTTCATTCCACCCTCCCCCCCCCACGTGTTCGCACGCACACGTTCGTTTACTTCGTTATTCTAATATTATATACTATCCGTCGAAGGACCTGCAGCACTATGGCGTGTTTATTTATCGTAGAAAATCTTATTATTATTATTTTTTTTTTTTTTTTTTGTGAAACGAATTTTACAAAATCCCACTAGGAAAATATATAACGTGTAAAAATAGCCAATAGTGGCACGACTACTGGGAAGGGGTAAACTCAAAATTAACGACCCCCGATTTAAGCAGAGAAAGCAGCACATACTTCGCATCACGAGTATTATTCGTGGGTGAGTAGAATTTCAAACAAACATAATATGTACACTCATACGTTTTAATAAAGCACCGTTAAAAAAAAAAAAAAAAAAAAAAAAATGTAAAGTATAAACAAGAAATAATTTGAACAAGTATTCCTATACAAAAAGTATATACAGAAAAATGAAAATAAAAAATAAACGTCATTGTAAAAACACTAGCTTTTTCACTTCGTTCGAAATCTAAAATAGATTTTAACGTCTACGTGCCAATTATTACACTGACCATTTCGAAATAAAACTGCAGAAATGCGCGATTACTGACGGTCGAATTATTTTATCTAGGCGGGTATTTCGTTTTATTTAAAAAAAATATGGTATGGAAGTGTTTAATTAATAAAAATGTTAAATATTAAATTTGAATTTAAAATTTTTTCAGGCACATCCGCTGCCATTTACATTATAATATAATAATGATTGAGGGCAACGAGTTATGATTTATATTAAATCTTTTTTATTAATTTTACTTTACCGACGACATGCATTGAATATTACGTCATAACAACGTGGAGAGGAGTGACGGAATAATGAAAATGCGAAAGACGTCAGATAATACAGCAATAATTCATGATAAAAAGTAAAAAAAAACCTGTAATTTTTCTTCGGGTTTACTTATCAGAATAAACATACACACTTATATTATATTATACATTTTCGTATCGTGCGTACGTACTATACGTCTTGTGTTTACAATATTATCGTACTTTGAAACTCGTAATTTATACGTAGTACTGACAAACAAGTCATAAAAAAAAAAAAAAAATAAGGAAAAAAATCTTCCAATCGCAATGTACGCCGCGCGCGTTCTTACGGGAAATGCACAGGGAGGATTCGCGTACGCGATATTATTTCCACCCTGATAGTTGAATGTAAAGCGATTGCAGTTAATCGCATTTAATTTATATTATTTAATTTCAAATAACGTTTCGACTTAAAGCTTTTGTTCGCCGCTCGGCGTTCTCGGAATTTATCTGTTTGAACGTTTTCGTTCTCCGTTTCCCCCGTTCAAACTATATTCTGCCGCGAGTAAACACACAATCCGCACAATAGCGCGAGCCGCCGCGCAACGATAGAATACGCGGAGACGAAGAAATGGGAAATCGTTACGACGTGAATTATTTTCTTTTTTTTTCTATTATACATTTTATTATAAATAAATTTTATTTTACATAAATTTTTGAGTATAATAATAATATGAATGTCATAACAAACGAATGTCCAACGGGTAATGTAGTTATATTATTGTCATGTAGTTACTGCATAATCACTGAACCTTAGCTCAGAATAATTTTATCGAAGAAATGATTTATCATTTTTTTTAAAACTTAACACACCCACCAATGATATCCCGCCCGAAAAACACGAAGTATGTAAGTGAAACATGGACCGGCCTTTTTTATACTTGGGAAATATGGTCACTCTATCAAATAGAGCGTATACTATGGTATTTTATAAAAATATACGACCGCCCACTATCATCCCTCCAGCACCTCCTTATCTTTCTATATATTAGTGAAAATATCTAAGTATCACTACACCGGTTTGAATGAGTCGGAAGGCTCGAGGCTCGAGAAATCAATGTTACTCTGATATTTTCACAATCTCCCAGATCAGAAACCCCCTATGACGTCATAAATGTCAAAGATAAAAACTATATAACTTATACGCAGATGCAAAGAACACGCGCGTACACAATACAATTATTATTATTGTCGCGTCATTATTACTATAATTATGTCGGCGTTACGTGAGACCGTTAACGCGGGCGTGAAACTAACTATATTATTATATTACGCGTACCGGTGAAAAGTTCAGTGGCTGTAAACGGGTTTGCGAGTGTTTGGCGCGAAACTTTTGACGGGGGGGGAGGGAGGGGGAATAGCCGAAAAAAAAAATCAATACCTTTCGCGCGTACATTCGTATCCGCAATTCGCAGTGGATTTCGCGGACGTTTGCGGCCCGCTGGAAGACGTGGTTATTATAGAAATATAAATTTCTGATGTTGTGTGCCTGTGGTGCGCGCCGAAAAGTATAAAAATATAAAGTCGTCACGGTAGAAGCGCGCAGCCGGGCAGGGGGTGGGGGGCGCGAGGCAATTCGGAACTTTTCGAAACGTTCTCTGTCCGCGCAGTGAAGAAAAAAAAACTTTTTCGCGAAAGAGGACTAGGGGTACCGTAAGAAATCGGTGGAAACTCGCGCGGAATACGGGAAAAACCCGAGTAAACGAGAGTGCTGTATCGCGGTTCGTAAAAATAATTTGAAGAACGGCTATTATTATTATACGCAGCAGTAGTAGTAGCCGAGGCGGTGGCGCGGCCGTTAAGCGTAATATGCGCCTGGTCGGCTAAATAAATAGGTTTGTTTGTATGAATGGAAGTGAACGCGGTGATTGCGGTATGAGGGGGAGGTGGGTGGGGGGGGAGGTGAGGGCAGAGGAGAAGTTTTCCGAACGTTTTCCCGCGGGGTGGTGTGGGAGGGGGGAAAGCGTGAACTCTATAAATAATTTGACCGCGGTTTTTAATGCCGACCGACGAGCGGGCGGCGGAAAAAGAAAATTGGCCGCGAACGAGCGCGGAGGGCAGTAATATAATAAAGCTCTCGAGCGTTTCTATATCCGCCGTATACAGGGTGTCTAAGTACGATCTGACAAACGCCGTGACGACTTTTGTTCTATTAATAATTTTTTACTTTTTTTTTTTTTTTTTTTTTTTTTTTTTTTTTTTAAATTTATAACTACAGCTTTGCGCTACGCGTCGATAGCAAATATTTTATGTCTTCTTTTTTTCTTTCAGGACCCAAATTTTCATTCTACAGTTTTAAAAATAATTCAAAATAGCCATTTTGTTAACCCAGTTTTTTTGAAAAATATCGGGGCTTAAATCTTTTATAACGGTTAATCCGCTGGTTTTTTACGGTTTTTTTTTTTTTGAGTTTGCGAATATTTTAATATTAAAATATTCGCAAACTCAAAAAAAAAAAAAAAAAATTCGTAAAAAACCAGCAGATTAACCTTTGTTAGAGATTTAAGAACTAATATTTGTCTGAAAATCAAATTCACAAAATGGCTATTTTAAATTTTTTTCAAAAATGTAGTATAACATTTCACACTTTAAAAAAATATTGCTGTAGCGCAATGGTGTAGTAATAATTTTCAAAAAAAAACCCATTTAAAAATCATTAATAGAACAAAAGTTTTTCGGCATTCGTCAAATCGTACCGGATCATCACACCCTGTATAAGGTAATATCGTCAAAGTTTCAACGAAACGATATTGATATTATTATTATTATAATTTTGTTCGTAGGCGGTGAGCGAGTAATGAATATAATATTATAAGTATATAAAATTATAGAACACCACGATGGGAGGGGGTGGGGGGGGGTGGTGCAACACTCGTCGGTGCTGATAACGCGAGACTGGGAAATAAGAATAATAATAATAATTATTATTATAATAATATTTTTATCGAAATCGGCGGGCTAGCGTTCGGCTGAAAAATGACTGCCATTATTAATTCCGCCATCCACCTACTTACCACGTATAATCGGATGGTATTTTCTCGCGGAACAGAGAACGTAGACAAAGTTCGCCGCCGCGATCGAGTACGCGAAACACGTACTGCAATATGAACAATAATAATAATAATAATAATAATAACACGCAGTCGTACGGTTACCACCGACTGTATGACGTGTGTACGCGATAAATTTCACAATAATATTTTAGTGCAGTGCTCTCTCTCGCGTGCTGCTACCACGTGTCATTGTGTGCGTACCGTGTGTACATGACGTATACAGTGATGAAGTCCTAAAAAATCCGGACATACTTCGCACGATGGGTGGCGTTCTCTTGACGGGTGTATTGAATTTGAAAGAAACGATAAATCATTTCTTCAATAAAACGATTCTGAACGAGAGAAGTAATAATATAAAAAAAAAAAAAAATGAGAAAAAAAAATGTTAGAAAAATTTCCAAAATTTAAATAATAATTTATAATAATACTTCGTTCAGAATCAAAAAGTTCACGAGTACTCGCCAAAATCAGAGCTCAGCCGGTCCAGGCGTTGTCGGGGTCCATTTGTGGAGGCTTGGGGGGGGGGCTTAGCCTCCTCAAATTTGCTTAAATTCTCCCAGTTTTTATTTAAAAAAATATTAAACCCATTTGAGTGCTAAATTAAACAAATAGTTAAGTCTCCCAAATTTTTTTAATCAAAATTGCGCCTATACTTGGCCTTCGTACATCGATATTATGTCTAAATGTGATTTTGAGAGAAATGAATAGCAATATAGCATATTATTTGATATTTTTCCGTCAACGTTTTTTTTTTTTTTCCAAGCAGATGTACTCATACAAAATATGGTTATATAATTTTTATTGTCTATATACATTTATGGCACCGCTGTAAACGGTGTAAACAATAGAGTTTGTCATTTTTTTCATTGGATGGATTTCAAACTCGAGTTATTTAAAATTTGTAATTTATTATATTTACTGGACAAACGTTAGTACGTCATACCCAGCGTCCGTGTACCTGAAGGACCAAGATTTTCGATATGGATATACGCTTAAAAAGTGAATTAGGCGGTGGGTAGACGCATAAATTGAAAATTGGAACCTCTGCGTATATGTATAACAGGGGATGGGTTGCTTAAAGTTACCGGAGTGTCGATTTCAGATTCCGAGTGGAACGAAGAAGTTAATGTTTTTACAATGTTGTTTGTTTTTATTTTATTTTATTTGTTTATTTTTTAGATTCCAAGGCAAAATAAGCTAGTGTTTTTTCAATGAAGTTTATTTTTATTTTTTTATTTCTTCTGTAATCTCTTTTTCGCACAGAGATAGATAGTACTCGTCCCAAAATAATTCAATCAGGTACATTATAGATTCGAAATCACACACAGACGGTACTTTAGAGAGGTTTTTTTTTTTTCTAAAAACAAATCCTAATACTTTTTTGAAATGCACGCAAAAATTACTTAAAAATTACCAAAAAAAACCTTTTTTTTTTTTTTATCGGGACAAACGGGAGTCAACTTTTATCTGTTATCTATTCAAATCGATTTCTATTTTATATTATCTAGATAACATTTTTTTTTTTTTTTTGGTCATCTCTGTGCAACACGTCCGCAGCGACGGAATAATTTTACGAGCGGCGACTTTATAATAATATACAGGGCTACGATAAAAAATACGGCTAATTTGTGCGCGATGCGTGCGCACTTGTCTCGTGTTGCGAATTTATTACGGTTATTAGCGCGGAGATAACACCCGTATAATACGGGCGAATAAAATTAATTAGTTATCCGAAGCGTATGCATTATTATGTGGTTTTACAAAACGCACGTTCCGTGTGGAAAAAAACAAAAAAATTAAAAAAAAAAAAAAAACCATACCGATAAACAAGGGCCCCACACGAGCCTATTAGAATGTTTACGAAGGTGGGCCCTGTTAAAAGTGTATAAAAATATGTCGTCTTAACTACCCAAAATTTGACGAAAAAAGCACGGAAACCATAATTTTTTGATGCAAACTTTATTTGAAATTTAAACATAGATAGACAATAATATAAGAAAGATTTTGGTGCAAGAAAATTTTGAAAATGTGAAAAAACAATTTGACGTTTTTCTAATATTTTTTTGTTCATTAAATACTTTTTCTTTTATTTAGTAGATTAAAAAAAAAAAAAAAAAAAGTAAAGTAAAGTAAAGTAAAATAAAGCGAAGTAAAGCGAAGTAAAGTAAGGTAAAGTAAAGGCAAGGAAGCCGGACATACATCGCACCACGGATATTCTTTGTATGAAATAATGTTAAGTTATTATCGAAAATTTCATTGAACGTGAAAATTGAAAAATGAACAATTTATTGAAAATGTGTCCAAAAGATTTTCCTGACGATTATTTACAAAACGAGTTTAAACAGTTTTTGATACTTTTGTGGATTTCTTTGTAAATTAATTACAATGAACGATAATAGTAATAATATTTCACTTCAAAAGTTTAAAATGTCAGTTGATTTAACTGTAACTGAGAGTTTTCCAAATGTTGAAAAGTTGTTACGTTTATATCTATCTCTCGTGTGTACTGACTATACTAGTGAAAGATCTTTTTCCCGATTAAAATTATTTAATAAAACGTATTAAGGTTAACAGAATAAACTTCAAAACAATGACATTTTAATCATCGAGAGTGGATTTGTAGAGTCACTAGACTTTTGTAAATATAATCCAAACGTTAGCTGATGAAAAAAAACAGAAAATTGAGTTACGTATTTATGAATGGTCAACAGTTGCAACGATTATAGTGACTTATTTCATATTACATATAAAAAATGTATTTACCTATAATTGAAAAATGTATAAGACAGATAAAACATTTTCAATTGACTATGATTAATATATAAATAAAGTTATGGAATATGATATTTTTAAAATTTTTAGTTGAATTCTTTATCCCTAACACTAGAAAAAGCCTAGTCAAAATGTAACGCAAGACTATTAATATAATGCTGTACTGATGTAAAATTTATTTAATTTTCAATTAGACCCAAATTAATGATTTGCTTATTATCTTCTTCAACAGTATTTACACCGGTTCTGTCTCTGTTATAGGTATACCTACATGTGAACGTATTATAGTGTTAGCGTGTGTGTGTGTGTGTGTCAGTTACGATTATGATACGTGAGTTCAAGAAGTAAAGCAAAGAAGTGCTTAAATAATTTGTTTTTTATGTTATTAATTAGAAATAAAATTAATTTAAAATTGTCTACATCAATAAAAAGAAGAAAATAATAGGAAAATGTAAAATAATTCAGTATATTTATTGTTGCATATTATATTATGGTAAGTATCAAATAGAGCGAAATTAAAAATGGTCAAGAGATAAATTCAAAAACCGTGCTAGTGTCAGTTTTAAAATAAAAACATAAAAACGATAAGATTGAAGTCTGAGGGTATCCGTGACCCCTCCCCTGGATCCGCATCTGCATTCAACGCCTCGAAAAACGTGAAGGCTCTGTTCTGTATTTCAGAAATATCGCTCGATATTGATTGTTTCACGCGTCGTTCAATTAAGAAGTACCGACGTTTCTTTTGTGTTGTTTTAATTATGTCGAAAACAGATTGTGATTGAAAAAATTCGATTTTTTTTTTTTTTTTTTTTGCCGGCGAAATAATTACAGCACTCCGATACGAGTATAATAATAAATACACGGAAAGTACATCAAAGTCGCGATGATTCAATACAAAAAAAAAAAAAAATGATAATTCAATATTATAATTAGTTGTTTTAGACGTTAAGCAATTTAATTTGATTGTATTGAATTATTCGCGGCGCGGCAGTTGTTAAATAATATTATTAATTATCGACTGTTCGGAATTTAAATCACTATAAGCTCTATACAGCCTGTACAGTAAAAGATTTGTCAGTGTACTTGGTATTGAGTGTATTGATTTTTGGAGTGTTTGCCGTTAAAGGAACGCGCGGAAGAACATAAATAAAAATTTTAAGCAGGTACATATTTACATAGCGTGACGTGTATTCATAAGTCATCTCTCCAATTTGCTGCGAAAACTTCTACAGTTTATTGACACTACGGACGTTTTATTTTTCTCGAGTTTTGCCCAGTTCTCCAATTCGTCCCGAACTACACTCACCGACGGGTGGTGGTTAACCTAAATCAAGACTGGGCAAGTCAATTCATGGTTTTAGCTCAGTTAAGTCACGTCAATTGAACAAAGCTATATGGCAAGTCAACGAGTCAATAAGTTAATTGATTTTTAGCTGACTCAGCTACGTTAAAAAATTTTAAAATAAATAAAAAAAAATTCAAGTTATAAACTTGAGTTAATTAATATTATTATTTTTTTTTTTCAATTCTCGTGCTTCTAGGTTTTGAATTTTAGATTTAATTCAGTGTTTTATTCAAAATCAACCAGTTATATTTTATGGAGTTAAAACATAATATTGATAAGTTAATAATTTAAGAACATATCGAACACGCAATAACTTAAATTAAATAATGTCAAAATAAACTTAACTTCTAAAACTGTCAACTCGTTTATGCCCAGCCTAGGCCTAAATATTATATTATTCGATAAGACAGTAAAAGACCAATTGAGAATTTTATTAGTAACTAATGAAAGGACATCATCTAAATAATAACTGTAATAACTGTATATTGGTTTATGTAATTTTGAAACCCCTAGGCATGTAGAGGGGAAAATTTCACTCGGGGGAGTAATTGATAACATTATTGAAATTTTCTAACCCCTATACGTAAATACACCCCTGTTGAGACGTACACATCTAAGTTTCAACGATCGTAAAAAATTATGCATCGAAGTATCGTTTAAGGAAATTCAAGCTAAAAATAACTCCATACCTTTTTATTATCGGACAATCTACGTGTAATATAAGTACACATGAAATATATTATAATATTACATACATATAACCAGGGCTCGAGACTTCTAGCATTTGCATATTTGTTTATAAAACTCTAAAAAATAGCAGGATGAGCTACAAATCCGTTTCGTACTAAAAGAAATGCAGCTTTTAAAGTTTTTAGTGCATATTTTTGCATAGTTTAGGGTTTTTGACTTTTTTCTGCTATTTTCATAAGTATCATGCTATTTTTTGCGTATAATTTAATGATTTGAAAAAAATGAAGTAATTTTGTGGTTTGTATTTTAGTGAGCGGCAAGTGTTGCTTTAAATTCTTATTTTACAAAAGTTGCGTTCACATTAACACTGTTCAGTGTGGACCTAAAAACTATTTTGTTCGTTCGCTTTTATTAGTATAAACGTGGCTTCACTAAATTTATCGACACCACGCCGCCACTTGCCGAGTAATTTATATTTTATTGTTTACCTATATTTAAAAATATTCCATTAGTATGGAATATATCATTTTTATTGTAACTCGTATCTTAATTGTTTCTTTAATGAACAGTGTGTAGTGTATGCGAATTTAGTATTTAGTAAGTCTTAGTATATAATATGGAAATATTTTTAAGAAGTAGATTATATAAATAAATATTTTTAGAATATTTAAAACAATCAAAACACATTTTTTTACGCGTAACTTTTTTAATGAGCACATTATTATAGCGCATATTTTACCGTATTTCTTAAGGCACATTATAGTGCATATTTCATGGTTTTTTAGTGCTGCTAGAAGCGTATAACTCGCGGCGGTGTGGCAAAGTAAGTGCTTCGCGTCCGTCCGTTCGAGTGCACATAATGCATATATTATATACATAATAAATATACAACGTATATTGCGCGTATATATTTAATATTATATTCTCGCCGGCAATAGCCGGTTCCTACGGCCGGCGGCGTCGTCGTCAGCCCAGCTCTCTGCGGGGAGGGTGTTGGGGGTTGGCGGGTGGGGGGGAGGGGGCTGGGGAAATATAAAAAGGATCACGTACACGCGTCGGGAATTTCGGCACATTCGCGTGCGCGTTCGTCTGGTCTTTTTTATTTCCCACGGGACCCCTCCCCAGCCGCCGCCGCCGCCGCCGCCGCCTCGTGAACACTGTTGCGAGCATTTTCGGAGGGAAAAGTTATCGCGCGGCGGCCACCGCGTCTCGTGTGCGCGCGTGGAAATAACGCGGAAATAGCTTTGGCGAAAATGGAGAAAATAAATGCAAACTTTATAACGCTACTGCACGAACACCACGCCGCCGTGATGATGTGTGTAACACACGGTTTTTGGCGGCCGGCGACGAGAACGTTTTCTCGCCCCCATCCCCCACCCCCCCCCACCCCCCGGAACACGATAGAGTCATACAATACTATCATAAATAGTTTGTGAAGTAGGTTAGATAGGTCAAACTAGGGTTTCCAGACGTCCCGTATTTTAACTAGAAATCCCGTTGTCCCGACAAATCTCCGCGAGACACCGAAATGTCCCGTTTTTCAAAAAATTACCAATACATCCTTTTGACTATTAGGATATCGATGAATATTATAAAAAATATCCATTCTTCGAAGTTCTGATAAATATGATAGACCTGCATGATCAGGATATTCAACAATCAATTAATTTTGTAAAGTTAAAATATATATATATATACTCGTATTTTTATAAAATTAATGTGATATTTGTTTTATAATTTCATTCCTATTGGCTTATAGCTATTGCCTGAAGAATACAAAGTCATTTTTTTTTTTTGTTTTCATTATTTTATTTATTTTTTTTTATCATTTCATCAAGTTTAAAAGTGTTTTACTTATACTTTATTTAGCGTACGTTCTTATTAACATATTCTGTTAAAATATTATTCAAAAATTATAAAACTTAAATATAGAAATTAACTAAAAATATTTTCATTTGGGGTAAAATTTATTTTTTGTTTATCCCGTATTTTTAATTTTGAAATCTGGCAACGCTCGGTCAAACGCGCGAGATGATTTACTTGAAAATAATATTATCACTGTAAGTGAAATCGCTAAATAGGTAAAACGGTAAAACACGTCAAAATAAGCCGGTGAAAATATCTCGATTAAAATAAAAAAGCCGGACATACTTCGCACGATGGGTGTACTTCGCATGACGGGTGGTATTCTCTTGACGAGCGTATTAAATTTTAAAGAAACGATAAATCATTTCTTCAGTAAAACGATTCTGAACAAAGGAAGTTAATAATATAAGAAAAAAAAAATGTTCGAAAAATGTCCAAAATTTTCTTACGCCAAAATCTTTTTTATAGGATTTTCTATTTATGTTTAAATTTTCATAAAATTCTGATCAAAAAATGATGGTTTTCGAGTCATTTTTGTCAAATTTTGGGTAGTTTTTTCCAAAAAAAAACATTGAACAATTGAGAAATTCAAAAAATGACCTCTCTGAAGTACAATCTAGAGGCAAATCGGGTTTCAAAAAGTTATTGATCGAAACTTTTGGACAAGTATTTCTATACGAAAAGTTGTACACAGAAAAAATAAATAAATAAAAAAAAAAGCATCATTGTAAAAACACTAGCTTCTTCACTTCATTCAGAATCTAAAAAACGTGTTACCGTTAAAATTTAATACACTGAATACGAAAAATCGTTCTCAAAAATACCCTTTTTTTTTTTTTTTAAATGGACCTTAATCGACTTAAACCGTCAGCTTCGGTGGTATGAAGAAACCCCAAAAGCCCAATATTGTTTGAAAAAAATGCCGACTATTTATGTCCAAAAATCCAGTCTCAATCGAACCCAGTAAATGGGAATATTTACCTAAGAAAATCGTATTTTACTGTGACATATAGAATTCAAAGATATTTACCGAAAATCGTGTTATTTTTAAAGTCGAATCCAGTGCAAAATAATATAAATGCCTAAGTGTTTGCTATAGGATTCGCGAGAAAAGCGAGCGACATAAGTGAATTATTATTATAATATGATAATGTGCACGGGGGAAACGATGACGACGTGACGACAAACGGATTCGTTTCGCCTAAATGACATCTCGTGGAGGAGCCGCGGTGGAACAGTCCCTGTTTACACGGCTTTTTCGCATACACTAAAGCTACGAGACTTTGGCGCGCGACACCATCGCATTGCAATGCAAACGCGTATCGATTTCCGTACATTCTCGCGTGCGCTACCACACTGGAAAAATTATTTCTATTTTTGTTAAAAGAAGTGGCCGGTAAAATTTGTGATTCTAACTCCCATCAATGTTCTCGACTCCAATAAAATGATAAAAATCCGGACATAATTCGCACGAAGAGTATTCTTTGCATCTCGGGTGTGAAGCTCTTGGTGGGTGTATTACATTTTAAAGAACCGATTAATCATTTCTTCAATAAAACGATTCTGAACGAAAGAAGTTAATAACATATAAAGAACAATAATAGTCACCAGTTTCAACACACTCACCAAAAGTATCTGACCCGAAGAACGAAGAATATCCGTGGTGTGAAGTATGTCCGGCTCTCTTGTCTATACTTTACTTTACTATTTTTTATCTAATATATAAAGGAAAAAAATAAATAAATGAGAAAAAAAAAATTCCAAATTTTTTTTTTTATATTTTCAAAATTTCCTTGAAATTCAAAAAATGACCTCTCTACGGTACCAACTAGAGGCAAATCCGGTTTCAAAAAGTTAGTAATCGAAACTTTTGGATAAGTAGATATATACGAATAAGTGTATACAGAAAAAAATAAAAATAAAAATAAACATCATTGTAAAAACACTAGCATCTTCACTTCGTTTATAATCTAAAAATTAAATTTGAACATAAATGGCATTATAATATTATTTTATTATTAATATATTTATTGATAAAAATTTTATAACATGGTAATTGGTTTATTATGGTACATTATGATGATCTATGTTATGATGACAAAACTGTTTTGAATCTTAAATAAATAAAAAAAAAATGTATTAACATGTCCGCTGTCAACAAAGAGAGGCAGGGGAGGAAATGGTTACGCTGTGCCTCACCAAATGACATCACTATTGTGTTTTTTTTTTTTACTTTTTGTTGAACAACTATTCTATACGGAGAAAACATTAAGGGAGGGGTTTCACCAGAAATTCCTTTACCCTGGAGACTAATACAGGCTTACAACCGTGAGTGACTAATTATTAAGAGTGGGAATTTATTGAGGGTGGCGAATATACCGAAGGGTATTTTTTTAATTTTTTTTTTTTTTTTTTTTTTACCCGTAGGCTGATTTATTGTAGCAGGCATTCTGTTGTCGAAAATATCGATTAAAAATTGAAAAACAGGGTTAGCAATATAAACAAGATCCGAGCTACGAAATTGTTTAATGCGCTGTTTAAGGTTTAACACCTTGTTCAATATCAAACATTTTATAAAATGCAATATAATATGTTTCAAGGTTTTCCGAATATTTACGATTCTCACTAAATATTTTATAATTAGTTTTGTATAATCTACAGTTTTATCTAAAATAAAATAATATGGAAGAATAATTTTATTTTCAGTTAAATTCTTGTACTCACACATTAGCAGTGCGATTGCTGTGAGAGAAAACTTAAAAAAAAAAAAAAGAAAAAGCAAACGAATGCAACTCACAATCAAAGAAAAAGCAAAATATACCATGTGTCGTAATTCGTAATAATAATTATATTGAAAATTCTGTTTAAATTTTTAACGCAACATTGGGGCAACGAATAAGTGATGAAATATAATATGTAAATTAATATATTATATTGATATAATACAGTGATTATAGAGTTTATTTACTATTGATAATAATATTGACCTATTTCATCCCCGTCTCTTGAATTTCGTTATAAACTATTTCTACTCTGCGTGTTGTAGAATGTTATAAAACTCCGAAATGTGTTTAACGAGCGGAAATATGGTTGTAAAGACGTGTTTGACGATTTAAAATGCACAGATATTATTGATTCCCCAGTATCAGCCGTTAACTTCTGACCGAGTTTAACGTCATAATACGAAAATAAATTACAATATTTTCACGCTTTTCGAGGTGCTAAATATATTTTATTGAATTTAATACACTTCGCGTGTATTATTATATACACTGACGCACGAATATTGATTAAATGTGGGGTAGAGTAATTTTAAATTGCAAACGAATAAAAGCGCGCATGTTTACTGCCAGTTATTCCAATGGATTTACTTTAATAATGCAATTATACGGATTTATTGATAATTTGATGGATCAAACGGGTTAAAGGGTCGAGGCGCGTTTGAGCATCGAAATATTCCCCCCCCCCCAAAAAAAAAAGGCGTGGTAAATCATATGATATTCTTCTGTAACGCACGACTAGTGATGTAAGTTGGAAATTTCTATTTAGATTTTAGTTTAAAGTAGACATTTTTGGTCACTGAAATCGTATGAAAAAGTTTCATAATAAAAATCAATTGTTAAGTTTAAAGTTTTTTTTATTAATTTTATGGTTTATTAAAAAATATATATGAATAATATTTTTGTGTGTATATTAAGTTGAGTACTGAGATCGAGTTTAGAAAAATTGTCAAAGAGTATATAAAAAAAATCAGTCATACTAATAAAAAATTATTTTAAATAAAAAAAAAAAAAGCCGGATATACTTCGCACGACGAGTGGTATTCTCTTGATGGGCATATTAAATTTTAAAGAAACGATAAATCATTTCTTCAGTAAAACGATTCTGAACAAAGGAAGTTAATAATATAAGAAAAAAAAAATGTTCGAAAAATGTCCAAAATTTTTTTTCACATTTTCAAAATT
>JAIPRM010004668.1:0-22399 GCA_025469315.1 Stegophylla sp. TES_Ste_2020 | reverse complement strand
TACCTACCTGTTGTATCTTGTTGATTTTTCGAGGTACTGCCTACTTCTAAAATAAATATAATATACTAAATGACAAAAACATAAAGATATATATATATATATATATATAGATACATATACTAAATATGCTTATGTTCTACAGAGTGATTGTAAATTCTATCAATTTGCAGGAAGACGATGAGATTTATAACATATAAGTTACACTGATTTCTGATTTTTAACTATTCGACTAAAAATAAAACAACGTTGGCACCAAATGAGAGAACAGCATAGACTCCAATTTTTCGACTGATATGTTCTCCCACACAGCAGTGCTCACAATGCAACACCCTTACAAATTCACCGAACCAGCCTACAGATTCTACTTTCAGATGCTTCCATGATATAAAGTATTTGCAATTTGGCAATTATCCAATCCCGAAATGTCCCTAGAGAGCACAGCAAGTTGAGGTTTATTATTGATTGTGATTGATTGATATTATTGATGTTGCAAACGTTGGATCGGTAGAATTTACATTTAAAATAATATCGTTAAGAAAAAGGTACTAATGGAGCTTAGACTTTTTTTTTTTTTGTTTTTTGTTACAAAAAATTATAAGTGGCCTTAATATATGCACCCATTCCGCATTTGTCTGAAATCCAGTTAATTGTGTTTGTGAATAATTATTTGATATATAATAATATTTATAGATTGTATTAAATCATGTTCATTTTAAATTAAGAAACAATATTAATTTTTAAATATAATTAATTTTTTTCTAACATACCTACATTATATTTGAAAACTAATTAATGTAAAAACGTTTGCATTGTTTCATATTAGGTATAATTACCTGTGCATTTCGCTATAAAAATTTCATAATAAAAAAACAGTTACTTTTCATATCAAATCATGTTTTAAATTTAATTTTAAACGCCATACTTTCTTTGAGTCGGTTGAAAATTATTAATATCGCGACAGATACAATAACAAATTTACGTATGGTAGACGTCATTTTTTAATATTTTAAAAGAATATGACAATTTACAATACCGACAACAACGAGAAACTATGAAGAGTAATGAAACGCAACAATAATCATTTATAACCAAAAATAAAGTAAAAAAAATATCACTTGTTCAGTAATGCAGTTCTAAGTAAATAATGACGAATGAATACAAATATACGGATTTTGGTTTCCTTTTTATATATTTATACATATGGCATTATCAGTAGTTGTGTTGCATTTTCATAAATCGTTCTAAATAAGCTATTTTGTTGGATTCCTAAGTATTCCAAATTTGCATTCGTGAACGTATTAAATTCTAATACAACCCTTGATTTTTCCATAAATGTTTCAAAAAAATATGAAAGAAACTATTCCAAATTTGACAACAATACCTATTAAACTTTTTTTTAAACAAAGCTTTATGAAAATTTTAATACAGATAAACAATATAATATGACATAATGTTTTGGTTCAAAATAAAATTGGAATTTGTGAAAATTGTTTTTTTTTTTTTTAACAAATATTTTTTTTTCTTTTCTCAGTTGAAAGTGGAATATAAAACTGGCTGAAGAAAAAAAGTGTTTGCTATAATAATAATCATTTTTAAGTGAAATTATCTTGAATGACTGAAGCTCCGCTCGGAATCGTTTTATCGAGAAAATGACTTATCGTTTTATTTTCAAAATTCAATACACCTCGCGCACCGTCCAAGAGCATCCCATTCGAAGAGCAAAGAATACCCATAGTATAAAATTATGACAGGTTTTTTTTTTTTTATTATTTTGAGTATTATCATGCTTTTGGCTTGTTAATAGCAACCGAAATTTGTTCATGACACGTGTCGATCAAACGAAATGGTCAATAGTATTACCAAATTTGAGAAAAAATTACCAACGTTCAAGGCCATAGTCAAGGGAGGGGTTTCAGGGTTCAACCCCCCCCTGAAATTTATTTTTAAATCAAAATAAATACAATTATATAATAATTAATAATATTATTTTATATAAAATTGCATAAACTTCATGATAATGTAATTATTATTATGGCAAACAAATTTTATTGAGATTTTTTTTGTTGTAATTTATTTAGTCACAATACGTCTTTATAATCTAAACCCCTCCCAAAATATCATGCTGGCTGCGGCCTTGCCAACGTTTATTATAAATATCTCAAAACGGGTAATATCGTGTAAGATTTTTACTAAATTTATTTCAATTTATTTTGCTGTGTACAAAAAATAATCAGTTACATCCATTAGTATAGACAGATTACAATGTTTGCAATATATGGGCCATTAATTAGTTTCACTTGTTTTAATTTTTTTCAACGGCATCGTCTGTACAATAACAAATATAAAGAACTGTTTTTGCGGTATTCATAGCACAGAGTAAAACACATAAATAATATTTATCGAATGTTTTTCATTGTCGTCGATAATAAAACACTAATTAACACATATTATCGGAGTTATATTTTATTCCCAACAACAACTATTATGTGGTTTTTTTAATAATTTATTTATTATTCTTTGTACATTTTTTACTCACATTGGTATTTATGTAAAAGTATATAATATTAATTATTATGTACAGCCGCGATGCCGGATCTACAATTTACGTCAACATAATATTGGCGCCTTTCTAAGTTACCAAAAAAAAAAAATCCACCTTAAATGAGTCAAAATTCAAATTATTGACCATATGGAGATTTCAAGGTATAATATTCAATATTTTTACTAAAAATACATATATAATATATATATATATATATATATTAATTTGTTATTGAAATGTTTATAACTAATGAAAATATTAAATAACTGTGTGTAACATTACAGTAGGTATTCATTAAATGTATTAATTTTTTTAAATGTATCCTAAAAAGCGAAATCGCTTTATATTTTAACTAAAATCAATATTTAATAAATCATTTAACAATTCTTTATTATAAATCAACTGAAATAGTGAATTCATTTATATTAATATTTAATATTATATGGTTTTTATAGTTGCTTAGCAACTCCATGCTCGATGGATATAATTGGCATGTCAATATTATCATTTAAACATCCTTGATTTTTAGTTGATCTTAAGTATGATTAAATTAGTTTCATCAGTATACTAAAACTGCGTTTAAAAAATGCCAATATCACGGGCAACGTGAGAAATATTTAATTGCCACTTTATTTATTTAAAGACTCAAAAATTATAAAATTTAGTATAATCATCAAAAAATTTGAATTTTACTCAGCTTTTTTTATATCCCACTGTTAATAGAGAACAGGAAAAAAATATGTTTTGATGATAAAAAAAAAAATACTGGAAAAAACTTTCCAACTTTTTTTTTGTTCACATCTTCAAATTGCACACCATCATTGCTACATAATGACATATATTTATATAAAATATACATCCTACAATCTATAATCTATAAACTGTGTCAAAAAATAAGTCGATGATTAAGTTTTAATCGTGACAGAAGCTTTTCAACTTTAATAACATAAATTGCATACATCCGAAATAAACCGTTTAAATAAATCAAATTCAACTTTTTCCGCCATTATCCATTTATTTTCGCGTACTCCTTGAAATCATCTTGAGTACCCCTTGGAGTACGCGTACCCCCGGTTGGGAGCCACTGTTATAAAACGTACACGTCAAAACGGAATAACCGGGAGTCCGCCTGCAGTGTATAAAATATTCGTTTTACCATTTTTTTTTTTTTTTTCCATTTTCTCTCGATATTAGTGCGAGTTATACCTTTTTCCGGACCACAAAAACACAAGCTACTCTACTCACTCGTCGATACCATATGGTCGATAATATAAAAATATTATAAAATAGTCGAACAAAAGCAACGACGGTGTTACAAAAAATATTCGAGATGCGCAGTTTACGATCATTCGTGTTATTATTAACACAAACGGTTTTGCTATACATTTTCATCGATACTTGTACCCAATTTTTAGGTCAACAATTGTCTCTAGAAACTCGCCTTTATCACGTGATATCAGTAAAAACAAAGACAAATAAATTAACAGTCGCAATAATATACATACATATATAAATGTTTTTTTTTTTTACAAAGTATTTTGTATTGATATTTGCAATCAATTTAAAAAAAAAAAAGCTGTTCGGTCTAACACTCGTTTATTTGACAAAACACTGCGGAGTGCCCAGTAAATTATGTGAGGAACTCCCGAAACCGTATAAAAAGACATATTTTGTAATCTTAAAATCATTTGACGAACTCGATTTCAATAAAAATTCGTAAACTACAAGCCTACAAGCGGTATGATTCTGTCCAAGATTATAATATCAATTACGATTTTCGCCGTCGAGTATTTCGTAAGTATAAATTTTTAACAACGCACTTGAATTAATTTTTTACCTATCAAAAGTATTTTTACAAAACCGGCATTTTATTACTTTTATTATTATCAATGTGACGTCACTATAGAGTGATTATTTAGGGGTAGTAAAATCGTATTCTGCTTGTCGTGATTTGAAAATCTTCCGTTACGACGTGATATATATTATTCCTCGGTGTCAGAGAAACTCAAGTTTGGACAATTAATGACAAAGTCACTCGATGCATAGGCGTACGCACGGGAGGGGCAGGGTGAGCAGCTGCCCCTCCTGCGAGCTGAATTTTTTTCTACATTAAGTATATAGATTACAAATAATAGGCAATTAAATCAGTCGTTATTATTGTGACAGTCATAAATCGAATTTCATATAAATATTACTATGACAATTTGACCACGATTTGTGATATTAAAAACAAAAAGTTCTAGTTCATCATTATTAAACATTTTTTATTTTTGTTATAGATAAGTGGTTAGTATTATTTTGTCGATAAATCTTATAGGTAGCTTAAAATATTTTGAAAAGTGCAGATAACTGATAATAATTATACAATCATAGATAACTTTACTGTAAATGAAAACTCTTACATACTCTTTTCAGCTTTGTTTTGAATAATTTATTATTTTTTGTTGGCTTATAATTTTATTCACATCAATTTTTAATATATTTAACACAGAATAAAAACAGTATTTTCCAAACTAAAATCAAAGAGAATAAAAAGTGGAAAAATATTTAATTAACTAATAATTCTAATTTTAAAAAAATCATATGGGAATGCAACAGTTATTCGCCAATTAAAATAAAGTACAAAATGAATTCGGTTTAATATGACACTGTAGTCGGTACCGACCTGCGATCGATTGACACATTGGGTGACCGCCGGCGAAACGGCATAGCCTTCGGCATTTTTCAACTAACAAATAAATCGCAAAACGGTGTAAATTTGTGGATTGATTTTGTATTTTTTTTTTTCGAATTATTCTCAAAAAATTTGTTTAAAAATAGTTTTGATAGCTAGTTGCGAGAGGATATTTTTTAACAAGCTTAAAATAATAAAAAAAAGCCGGACGTACTTCGCACAATGGGTGTACTTCGCACGACGGGTGGTATTCTTTTGACGGGCGTATTAAATTTTAAAGAAATAAATCTAATTACTGAAGAAATAAATCATTTCTTCAGTAAAACGATTCTGAACGAAGGAAGTTAATAATATAAGAAAAAAAAATGTCTAAAATTTTTTTTCACATTTTCAAAATTTTTTTGCGCCAAAATCTTTTTTATAGGATTTTCTATCTATGTTTAAATTTTCATAAAATTCTGATCAAAAAATGATGGTTTCCGAGTCGTTTTTGTCAAATTTCGGATAGTTTTTTCCAAAAAAAACATTGAAGAATTGAGAAATTCAAAAAATGACCTCTTTAAAGTACTATCTAGAGGCGAATCGAGTTTCAAAAAGTTATTGATCGAAACTTTTGAACAAGTATTTCTATACAAAAAGTTGTACACAGGAAAAAAAAAGAAAATAAAAAAAAATAAACATCATTGTAAAAACAAAAACTTCTTCACTTCGTTCAGAATCTAAAAAAATGATCTACGATCAGGTAGGAGAAGTTAACGTGCATAGGTTCGTACATATTTTATCGATTATAATTACGAATTTGTAAGACAAATTTCCTATGAAGAAATATTTAACGAATTTACTATACCTTTAAAGCAAGAAAAAACAATTTTAAATAATAATAGTTGTCTGACCGAATATTTACGAGTAATAGTAGTAATAGGTACAAGACTACAAAATTTCTCATACAAACTAAAAAAAATCAATGTAATATTATAAATTGTATTTAATTAGTATGTTCGATTATTAATTTACTCTAAAATAATTAGAGTAGAATTTCGTTCTACTTTAACTTTTAAATCATAATGTTCGTTATTTCGTTTTATATTTGTACAATGTTTACACAGAGGGTGGTTAAGGGGCTGAAGCCCTCCCCGTCGACCATATTATATTTTATTTTGTATGAAAGATAAAAATTTATTTAAATTAAATTTCCTGTATTTTTTTTTTTTTTTTATTCTTATCTGAATACATTTTGTAGTAAGTATAGGTTAATAAAGCTTCATTTAATCCTTTTATATAATAGATCATAAATTAGCATTTAAACTGTACTTTAAACATGTTACTTCCAAAATGTTCCTGAATTTTTCTAAGAACCTAATGTCTGTGTAACAGGGGTCGGCAATTAGACTCTATCGCGGTCCAGATAATTTTAAAAACAATTAAACAAATTATTAATAATTGTGCTTTAGTTTAAAATACAATATTATTTAAACCAAAAAAATAACAGCCATTAAAACCTATTTTATTAAAACAAATTTCTTATAAACTTTCAGAAAACTTGTTTAAGAATAAAGATATAGGTACAATAAAATTATTATAATTTAATAGTTTAATGGTAATATAATTATTAATCCTATTAAAAAATAAACATATTAAATAACAATTTTTTTGAAGGAATATTTCCAAGTGATTTTGAAAATTTTTCTTGTTCCCGGGAACTTGTTTTCGGGGAAGGTTCCCAATAACTTGTCGGAAGTTATAATATATATATATCAATTTTTACAATGATGTTTATTTTTTTTGTATTTTAAACTTGAATTAGTTAAATATGTGTGTTTTTATTGACGTTCACTTTTTGATATTTCATATTATTAGCCGGGTCGGAATCCATTTGACCGGGATGTAGGTAAATTTCTAAAATATTTCTGGTGTTAAAAATTATCACAATTTTCTAATGATTGAATAATATTTTATGTAAAACGATGATTTGGCGTATTATTTGATGTTATATATTTTTTTTTTTCGTTTGCTTACAGAGAAGTTCTGAGAGCCTTCATATCCTAAATTGCACCACTGACGATACATTTTTTAAAGCGGTAGAACAATACAAACAAGCACCATTTGTACTAATAGTGGTCACTAACGATCCGAATTCGTATACCGACGTATTATTAAAACATTATTTCATTATGCGAGACTATAAGATATTGATCAGAGTGAATGTAGGCCCCGATCGATGTCCCATAACTAAAGAATTTTTCGGTGTTCAAAATGACTTTCCCTATCTCTATGTGATGATGAAAAACGTCTTGTGTTTCCATTCGTGGAACCCTGTAGCCAGTGGGTTGAACATAAATGCCATAGATGATTTTCTACTTAGAGCTCCGAAAATAAAACACAACAATCCTGCGTCACCTTACCGCTCCGTGGCGCTGACCATAGGAGACCGAATTTCCCAGAGAAACAGGGCGGAAATGTCCCAGCAGCCAATGCCGAGAAACCAAATGGAAGGACAGTCGAGAAGTCCGCCTTTGCAGGAAATGCAGCCAGCACGGCTGACAGAATTCATGTTTATACCACTGACGAGGCAAACGAGCCCGGATGTACCGCAGTCGAGTACCCAGCGGGGTAAGCGGTTCAAGAGTACGAGCCCGGAATACGATCGACCACCGGGGAAAATAATCAGGACGCAGGCGCAAACGCAACAAGTGTTGCACAATCCGCCAAATGAAAATTGGGGTTCGTTTTTGTATTTAGGTTTTTCGCCTGTCGAAAATAAAAAGTCGCCACCACCTCCTTAAAATAATGCTCTAATAGTTTTATTTAATTTTTATTTTTTTATTTTTATTATTGAATGTTCTAATCCAACTGTTGTTATTGCTATGTATATTAAACATTTATGCACGTGACACAGTTTATTGCGATGACTAGATATTGGATGTTTATGACTTAAATGAGTACCAAAAATTAATGCTATTTATAATAAATAAATAAATAAATATAGCAATAACTGCAACTATATCAGAACATTGGAGGTTTTTTTTCAAATACTACTTAAACTTTTTGTAGCCGACGAAAGAAAATTCTAAAATGACCGAAAATTTGTAAAAAAAATTCCCTGAAAATTGTTCAAAAATAATTTCTGGTTTAATAGGATTAAAGGGAAAAAAAATGCAAAAGTCATCAACATCTTACCTAACCTAACCTCTAATGATAACGTTAATCATAATTTTCATACATTATATTATAACGATCGACAGGGACTGTCTGCCGATCGTTGTGTCGCACACAAATTTAATGTAATCACTACGTTTTCCATTGTCGTCTTAAATAAAACACCAATAAACACGTCATATTGAAGTTATTTATTCCCAAAAGCAATATTGTGGTTTTAATATTATTATTATTCTTTGTCCATTTTTGACTCACACGGATATTAGTGTAAAGGTATGTATAGGTATGAGTTTTGTGAGCAATTACAAGAACCTTGATTATTTCTTCCCAATCGTATGGAACTTATGACGTGCAAGAATTCAACAGAACATTTTCAAAACGGTAACCATGATCTAGGTCACAGATGTTACTAATTGCTACAATTACATTTGTAATTTGTGTATTTTCAAAAAAAAAAAAAAAAAATGTATAGTTATTACCATATTATATACCACGCACTAAACAATATTAAACTAAAACGTATTACCTATACAAAATAATCTGTCATTTTTTTTCTTTTAGTTCTAATCATTTTTTTCGTCGATGAACAATGATGGATAACAGAGAGTGACGCATTAGCGCATCTTGAAAAACATTTTCCGGGGCTAATATGTATATTTGATTGATTTGGCCCCCCCAGAAAGGCATTAATCTTATGTAATTCTCAAAAAGGCTTAGCGCCTTCAAGTCCCCCTCTAATTGCGCCTATGGAGTGACGGTATACAAAATTAAACGTGTTGATACATTGACTCAAACGACACAACTATAATTCAGGATCCAGCACTAGATACTCTGTATTTTAAGCAATTTTTGTCGTATTGCTCGTTATATTATTATGTATAAATTACTTCCACATCACATCGAAGAAGCACATTTCCAAAATCGATTGCGTTCCAAAAAATTTGTAATGAAATTATGTTTTGTGATAATTGATGATATTATAGTATTGCTTTAATTTTGCATCGAAAAGTGTATTATGTAATATGTGAATAATTTCTATGTTTAATAAATATTTAGCAACAATAGTAATTATTATTATACTTTATGATAACTTATACACATTTATATTTTATACTAAACAGATACCTACTTGTTAAAATTGCAATAGCTATTAATAAAAATAATTAATAACAATAATGATAATAATGGCAAAATGTATTGTTCATCAGAATTACAATGTATGTGTTTGGAAACGTAATTGTAGCAACTAGCAACACCGCTAACATCTGTGACTTAGGTCAGGCCGTTAACGATCGTATAACGTTAAATATCGTATAGGTAGAGGTACCCAAAACGCAAAAATTCTGAAATGCGTAAAGAAAGTAAAACAAAAAAGACGGACATACTTCGCACGATAGGTGTGTCTTCGACCGACAGGTGGGATTCTCTTGATGGGTGTATTAAATTTTAAAAAAAACGATAAATCATTTCTTCAATAAAACGATTCTGAACGAAGGAAGTTAATAATATAAAAAATAAATGAAAAAAAAATATTAGAAAAATGTCCAAACTTTTTTTTTATATTTTCACAATAATACATTTTTTAATAATTTCAATAACACATTTTTTTCACAATAATATGAGAAACATTGTGGTACAAGAAAATTTTGAATATGTGAAAAAAAATTCAATTCAATTCACTTACACCTGATGAAGAATACTCCTTAAATAATTTCAAATTACAATAAAGTATAAACATCATAATAAAATAAAAATAGAGAGACTTTAATAATCGTAAAACAACGTTAATGCATTATAAAATAATCAGTATTAATGTTTATCATGTCGCCTCTAGTATGTGACATAGGTGAAAAAAGTGCAAAATATTTAAAGTTTACCACCGGGTAAGTTTCGAACCCGGTACCTTTTGCATTCTAATCTTACGCCTTAAAATATTTCTATACGAAAAAGTGTTTCCAGGAAGAAAAAAATGTTTGAAAAAAAATAATGAACATCACTGTAAAGTCATAAGCTTTATTTTACTCTTCTCAGAATCTAAAAACAAACATCATTATAAAATCATAAATTTCTTCACTCCACTTAGAATATAAAAATATAATTACAGATAATTAATTACATTCTGTTATTTAGGTAATTAAATTTAAAAATAAATGATAAATAATTATTAAATAAAACGATTCTGAGCGGATTTTTAGTTTATTCAAACGATTTTTACTTTACTCAACCAGTTTTATATTTCAAAATAATAATTGTGAAAAAAAATTGTTTGATTACAACCAAATATAGTTCTATGATAGGTATTATTATAATACATAATAATTAGATTAGTGATTAGATATTAATTTTTAGCATAATAAACATACTCTAATATTATGATACAGACGTGCTATTGAAGAAAACATATAGTTGTATGTGATTCTGATAGTAGTTCAAGTACCTACCTAGTTACATCAACCATAGGGGCGGTTCCAGGATTTTATCTCAGGTGCAGTACATTTAATTTACATATTACCTTGTTCAAATAAAAGAGGATTCAAATGAATTAAGCACATCAGCAATTATTTGCTTATAACAGTTTTTTTGACTTTAAGAACCATATTTTTCAATAGATATAGGTTGTATCAAAACAAATCCAAAAAAATCGAAAACTTAAAGACCTATCCTTTGGCTCTCATTTGAATGATTATAATATATTTGAATGCATTTTTCTTTAAACTACAGAGAATTAGGTACCTTGATAATACGTATCACAAAATAATATTATTACAGTTTTATCAACAATCATAGAAAAAAGTCAATAAGGTGATAAAAATCAAAATTGTATAATGAAATCCAAATCTGAAACCATAGATATATATAATGTACATTATATGTATCTATGTCTGAAACATAAGATAAAAAAAATAATTAAGTCAAACCACAGGTGTTCTTCACTCTTGAGGTAGGATATTCTTGGTGTGTGTGTGTGTGTTGAATCAAAAAAAAAACTACAAATCATTTCTTCAATGAAACGATCAAATAGAGCTTCAGTTGATTATAGATAACAATAATTATCAATTTTACATATTTTACTGTTTTTACTTAATTTTTAAGGAAGTTTTCTTGTTTTTCGAAAGAGTATTGAGAATCTTGAAACCGCTCTAAAAATAGCATCGAGATGCGATTTCTGATTTAAAGAGTTTCTATATGAAACTTTTGGACAAGCATTTATGTATGAAAAAGTAAATTCATTAAAAGATAAAATATATATTATATAAATGCATATTTTTAGAAGCACTAGCTTCTTTGCTGCACTCAGTATATAAAAAGTCATTAATACATTTTGGTTAATGACAGCTTTTCAAAAAAAAAACTTTGGTGGTTAAAATGCCAGGTACAGCACTGGCTGCACCCATAGAACTCCCTATGCCAGTTTCTTCACTTCACTCAGAGTCTAATAATGATGTTAACATATTAAATCATATATTTTGGACAAGTGCATACTTTTACATATTTCTAAAACCTTTAAAGAGCATATATTAGGTATATATTATATTTAGTTTCTTTTATTCATAAACGCTAATTATTTTAAGCTTATTTGGTTCATACTAATCCGGACTTTAGTTGCTATAATAAACAATTTAATTATCTGTTAAGTATACAAATACTGAATAGAATAGGTGCCTAAGTAGGTATATAATAAAACTGTACCAAAGAATAACATTTTAATCTAAGATTAAATTATTAAAGTAATCAATGTTTACTCAGTTATGAACAATTTGTTTGCCAACTCAAAAGAAATAAATACACCATTTGCAAATAGAATTTAAAAAGACTTAATATAGACATTTACAAGATATTAACATTTTTTTTCATATTTATTAATGCATCTTGTGAAATAATTTTAAAGTTTGAAAAATTGACTTAAAATGTTATAATTTATAAACAGTGGAAAAATTGACTTTTTCCTCACCTTGCACAATAAAGTGTCAGTAAAAAATTGATTGTGGCCTAAATCATGATACAAAATTGTAATTGACTATTCTGGTACACTTTCTAATAATATTGTGATTCAATTACTTATATTAATAATCATAAATATAGTATTGAATAAATATTTTTAAATGAAAGCACATTCTTCGTACATATTATTGTATTCATACATTTATAATTAGAGACCAGATTTTGCATGTAATGTATGTTTATAAATGTATAACTAATAATTACATGCAGTGATTGGTTTTTCATCTATCATACGTAAATAAAAAAATGGAAAATTTTTATTTTGCATATTTTTCATGAAACTGCATGTTTTTTGCATATTACATATACACAATCAATCCACAATACAAAATCAAAAATATTTGAAAAAAAAAAACCAAACATATTTCGCACATTCATATATCTATACGAAAGTGTTTACAGAAAAAAAAAATTAACATCATTGTAAAAACATTAGCTTTCTCACTTCATTTAGAACCTAAAATAATATAATATTTAAATACTGTAATTAAAAATTATTTTGCCTATTTGAAACTTTTTATGTGCATATTTTACAATTTACAATACATAAAAATCTGGTCTCTACATATAATGTATAAAATACTTTTATCTTTTTTTAAAAATACTCTGATATCATTTTTTCATACAAACCATTTTGTAAACATTGAATACAAATTTAAATGAAATATAATTAGTTTGATTTCCATTAGTCTTTAAAGAAAACACATGTGAGTACTAAAACATTTTAGGATAGAAAGTTCTTCAATCCTTCTTTGTTCATAATAATTCAGCATTGGTTTAGCAAGTGATTAACTGATAAATTTATAGTCCAACGTGTGATCTGCCTTATTCTGATGATCTACAGGATACAAAGACTACAATTTCACATTAATTTATTACAATTTCATTTAAGAGTTAATTTAATATATTAAAAAGTAAAGTTAAGCAAATTATTTACAAGAAAGCCGGACATACTTCACATCATGAGTATTCTTCGCTCCTCGGGGTAGGTTATTGAATTTTAGATATATAATTTCTTCAATAATACAACTCTAAGTGATTTCTCATATTAATATCTATCTTTGTTTAAATTTTCATAAAATTTGAATTTAAAAAAAAAAAAAAAAAAATTCCGGAATCTTTTTTGTTAAATTTTGGGTAGTTTTTCCCGAATTTTGAGAAAAAAATTGAGGATTTCAAAAAATAAGCTTTCTTAAAATAACATCGAAAGGCAAATCCAGTTTCGAAAAATTGCTGTTCGGAACTTTTGAACAAGTATATGAAAACATGCACATGTAAAAAGTGTTAGAAAAAAATTTTCAAAATTATTTTTTCATATTTTAAACATTTTCTTGAGCCACAAAATTTCTTATATTATTGTCTATCTATATTTACATTTTTCTAAAATTTGAAAAAACTTTAGAAAAACATAGTTTCAGTCTTTTTTGTCAAATGTTGGGTAAATTTTCCTAAATTTTGAGAAAACAATTGCTAATTACAAAGAATAATCTTTTTAATGTACCATCTAAAGGCATATCCAGTTTCAAAAAATTGTTGGTCAAAACTTTTGGACAAGCATTTCTATGTGATAACGTGTACACATAAAAAAAAGTTAAGTAAAGAAAATATAAACAAAAAAGTCAAACATATATTTTTCCCCACGAGTATTCTTCGCTTCTTAGGTCAAATACTTTAAGTTGGTGTATAGAATTTTAAAGATATGATAAATCATTTTTTCAATAGTAAGATTCTGAACAAAGAAAATTAATAATATAAAGAACAATAATAGTTGTCATTTTAAACACACCCAACAAAAGTATCTGACCCAAAAAAATGGATATCCATGTAGTGCAAAATATATCCGGCTTTCTTATCTATACTTCACTTTACTTACTATTTTTTATTTAATAAATAAAGAAAAAAAAAATTATGAGAATAAGAAGTGTTAGATAAAAATGTCCAAATTTTTTTTTCACTTCTTCAAAATTTTCTTGCGCCAACAATATTTCTCATATCAGGTATTCCTGACATTCTTTTTTTATTTTGCTTATGATTTAATTTATTGAGTTTCTGTAAACTTATTATACTTATTATTTGCTGTTAAATTATTACAAATGATACTGGTATGTCACTGAAATGTTGTGCGCATGCCATTCTCAGACATAGGTTTGTCATCCCTGACCTATATATTATATCAAGTACAATATCCATAATTTATTTTCATAGAAATAACTATTTAAAATTAAATTTCATCAATTATATAAACTCAGTAAAATTTCAGAAAATATAAGGTAAGTAGGTATTAGTAAAAATGACTACAGTTCGTTAAAAATGAATCGCCATTTAATTTAAAATATAATATCAAGAGCCAAAGTACAAATACTTGCACTAGCAAGATACTTTAAATAAATTTATCAATAAATATAAACACACTACATGCATCAAAAATTATTTTTTATTAAACATTGTATAAATAATTGTGTGAAATAGTTAGTAAGGTCATAAATATTACTAAAATTACTTTAAATAAGTCAATAATACATGTCAAATGTTGTACAATAATTATGGTCCTCGTGGAAGAGGAGTAAGTAAGTGACCGCTTTGAGAAAAACACTTTTTACATGAATATGCATCGCATGGATTGACGAATTGTTTTTTTTCTGCATGAATTTTCATATGTTTCATCAATGAAGCATTGACCGGAAATGATTTGAGACAGACCTCGCATGAAAACATTTTTCCTCCCGCATGAGAAGACCTCATGTGAGTAATAAGCTGCTGGTTTAAAGTAAATGACTTCATGCAGACTTCGCATGAAAATGGCTTTTCTCCGGTATGGGACCGCATGTGTACTTTCAAATTGCCATTTGTAGAGAAAGACTTCAGACAGACCTCACAAGAGAATGGCTTTTCTCCAGTATGAGATCTCATGTGAGTAATAAGTTGCTGGTTCAAAGTAAATGACTTCATGCAAACTTCACATGAAAATGGCTTTTCTCCGGTATGGGACCGCATATGTACTTTCAAATTGCCATTTGTAGAGAAAGGCTTTAAACAGACCTCGCATGAAAACGGTTTCTCTCCCGTGTGAGACCGCATGTGAGTTATAAGTTGCTGATTTAAAGTGAACGACTTTAGGCAGACCTCACATGAAAATGGTTTTTCTCCCGTGTGAGACCCCATTTTCATTTTCAAATTTTCATTTGTAAAGAAGGGCTTTACAAAGATCTCACATTAAAATAGCTTCTCTCCTATATTACACGTCACTGAAACAAAAAAAAAAACTAATTATAATAACAAATCCATTTAAAGTTAATCAACTAATTTAATTTAAATATAAATATATTGACAATATTTTATCTCCATGACAAAAATAATATATCTTAATATTTTTCTAATTATTTAGTCAAACTGACTGCAAATTGTCAATTTTTAATTGTATTATTTAAAAAGAAAATAGATACCTAAATAATATTATTTGTATTTGTTTGCTATAAGTACAAAGTACAAAGTATAATACAAAGATGACATGTACTATTTTTCATTAAAAATGTCCATTGACATCACTTTTAATAAGACATGAAATCAAGCACCTTCAGAGAAAATCTTTACACCAGTTACTCAAAATACGCAATAAAGGAATTATCAATAAATTACATTAGGCAGTTACTTGAAAAAAACTCAAATGTAAATGAAAAAGTAATTTTGATGACATTTTTTAGAGTACATAATACAATTATTATGTAAAATATGATCAAATTGACATGTTTTATTAAATAATATATATTATTGGTCTGCTATTAAATTTCTATTTTAAATTTTTTTTAATATTTTAATTATTTTCTAAAATAAATTATTAAAGTTACACTATTTTTTTATTCAAACAAGGTAAGTGTAAATAGTAAGGTTTGCTTACAAGCAGGGGCGCATTCAGGATTGATGTTCAGGGGGGGCTAAAAAGAAATCTGACTATATAATCTGTAATTAATGATACTATTTATCTATATGAATAGCATTTAATTATTGCAATGGGGGGAGCTAAAACTACTCTTTGGAGGGGCTTAGCCTCCCCAAGCTCTCCCTTAAATACGCCCCTGCTTACAAGTAAATCTCATAACTAGAGTTGAGAAAATAAAAATTGCATTAAAATTATAGAACTCCATTACATTCATGTCTTATGATTTGTAAATATACTTTATAAATTTAAAATAACTAGAAACTTGTACTAATTGTATTGATTTGATAAAAAGAAAAGAAAAAAGACATTGGTTATAATAGTTTTTCATTTTTTTAACATTTCATAATTCATTTAGATTACACAATAACAAAAATAAATTAATAAAATTTATAATTAAATGTCATTTAAATTAAAACTAAAATCTATCCAAAAAATAAGATTATTCTTACACTAAATACCTATTAAACAAGTATTTAAAACATATTTATTATGATAATTTAATTAAAATATATTTGCATATACTGGCAACTAAACTAAAAATGTATAATAAAAAATAAAATAAATAAGTATGTTTAATTGATGATTCAAAATAAAAAATTTACACAAGTTAAGAGATACATATATACTCAATATATGTATATAAGCAGCTAAAATTATTAATCAAGAAACTTGCCAACTTCATAATCATAATGAAACTGTGAAGTTGAACATTTTTTATCTATATAGATAATTAGTTGGCAATAAAGTTTAATAATGTAAAATTATAATAATGACAATATACAAGGAGAAAAATAATTTTTTTATTATTATAACTATGATTCTATGATGGTGAAATTGAAACCATGCTGAATGAGCTCAAGTCATAATTTCAATTAAAAATATCTGTGTATTTTCTGTCAAAAACCTCCCTAGATAGTTTTGCATCTAAATTACTTTTACAGAAGAGCATTCTCTACCCCACATCAATTATCTGCACTCTGCATTTCTTCATTTATCTACACTATAATATACAGAATGTCTCACAAAGTTCTGAAAATTGTACAATGGAAATACATGTAAAATTTTTATATCTTTGTAATACACATTGTATTTGAGTATATTTAACCAATATTTATACACTACAGAAGATATAGTATAATATATAGGCATTTAATTTTACATTTTTTTTTCAAAATATTTTACATTCATAAATAAAAAAAGTTATGGTAATTTAAACAAAAAAAAGTACCTTGAATATCATATATTAATTTCATACCTTTATTTAAATATACCCTACCTAATATTATTAATTTTATTATTATTAATATCTATTAGTTAAGTATCAAACTGTAATCTTAATTTTCTAAATACATATAGGTAATAGATTTTAAGATGTATACCTACTAATATATACTTGTTTATACAAATTCAATTTTTTCCTTAATTTCAAATTAATTCTAAGTAAGATTGAAACTATTCATGAAATATTTATAGTTTAAATTATAAATTACATTATTTATTTATTTTTATAGGGTGCAACAATAAGTATTTCCATGCAGTGTACCACGCGCAACATCTTAGATAGCTAAAGATTTATCATTACTGGCCTCTGACTGTTCTCACAAATCTTATGGATACACGCAAATCATAGAGTAATGACGCAAACACTCACTACCTAACTTACTTATTAATTAGGTACATTGAGACTATTTTAACACATCAAAACCATGTTAAATTACACAAAATTTTTTTTTTATCATTTTTCTTTTAAATGTAGGTATTTTGAGAATTTTATTTGCTTGATAAGTAAATTTAAAATGTTTAAGTACCTACTAAAAAAACTACAATAATCTGATGTCAGTAATAAAACAAAAATTCTAAATAGGTATCATATTAAAAGGATATTTCCATAAGCTAAAGCATTGAAATAAATTTGCGATAAGATTATGAATAGGTTCCATATTAATATTTGTACATGTGAATGATATTTCAGAGATACATATTATGTTTACTCAGTGCAACATACAATTTTAAATAATAATGGTAATAATTTGGTTATTTAATTAAAAAAGTGTTTGAAATAAAATGTTTGGTATTACCAAAAAAAAAAAATATATAAAGTACCTATTTAGAATTAATTAATAATCATATATTATTATATACCTACTGTCACACTATATTTCCTATATTTTTGGTAACTACTTAATTTCCGCTCCTAATTATGATAGGTACACAAACATACATTATAATATTATGCACATATACATATTTATAATTCATTCAGTAATTATATATAATAAGAAACAACAATCAAAATATTTTTAATATTTCAAATTATTGTATACTCAAATCAATAATCATTGATGAGCCATATGAGTATAATAATGATTTATGAAATTCAATAACTTATTTACTTGAAACAATATTATTATCATTATTAGTTTATAAAACATTGAAACTATCCTAACAGATAAGTATACAATTCTAATACAGGAGGAAATTAAGTTTATATTTTAACAATGAAATGTTTTAAACACTTACTAAAAATAACAAATATAGAAAGTAATTTAATATACCTAGGTACTAATAATATTTAGAAACAATATTCAAAGGTATGTTTAACATACATTACAAACATAGTTCTAAAATGTTTACTTATTTTACACAAACACAATTTCTAAATTAAGGTAATGTCTTTAAGGAGTATTTATTATAAGGCAGTTGTTTTTTTGTACTATATGATGTTTAAGTAGCCCACTGAATACCTACATAAGAAAAATAATAAATATTAGGTACCTAATTAAAACTGATAGTATGAGTTCAGAATTATCCATATCAACCTAATTGTAATAAGAATTGGTTTAATTTTTGATCTACCTATAATATACTATATCTTCTATATCTTCTTAGACTTTAATGAACTATTACTATTAACTATTGTAGGTATCTATTTTGCATTTATATTGTTATTAAATGACATGTATTTTTTTTTTTTTTTTTTAATTATTTTTATACTCTGAGAAAGAATCTACTGTTATGTTAGATATTAATAGATTGTACTTAAAAGTTAAATTAACTAAAAATATAGATAAGTACACACAACCCACTGTATATACCTATATTTAACCATAACAATAAATAATAATGCTTTAATTTAAAGTGCCTGTTTTTAAAATTATGAAATTCTACTACAAAACTAATTTAAAATAAACTAAATACCTATGATATCATAAGTACCTAACACATTAAATGCAAGATTTTTTTATTCAATGTATCTACCTATTGAATCAAAATTTGCTTAGTAGGTACTAAATATTATAATGATTATAGCATTCAATTATTATGCCATACAAAGTAAATATAAATTTTTAAGTTAAGTATTTAAGATATTTGAAGTTATATCAATAAAACAATTTTATTGGAATATAATTAGGTAGTTCCTCTATTCATGTAACCCAATGGAAAAATTAACTGTATCTAGGTAAAAAGTATAGTACCTAACACTCGCACAAAAAAAAAACTGTTTACTAACAAATGATATACAAATAGCCACTAACATGAAATTAAAATAAACAACTACCTGAACTACATAGATAGTTTAAAAAAATTAAATAGGTATTCACAAATAACACACCTACCAACCTAATAAATAATAACCATGATAGGACCAATGTAGTTCTTTTATACATATAATATATATATATATACATATATAATATACCTAGTTCTTATAAGTACATACAATATTTCCATAATGATTCATTAAAGAACCCAAAACAAATAATACAAATTGATTTATAAACCAATAGCGCTAATTAACAGTAAAATATATAACCTGTACAATAGTCACAACCATATTGAATTGAGAAAAATAGAAATGACTGGGGATATGTTGATGAAATATAAACTAATATGTAATTATCAGTTTGTTTTGTAGTTAAATATGAACATCTCGCTATATTTCCTACACATTAGTTTTGAACGCTTATAAGCTACTCATACTAACTATACCTATGTCTAAATACATTTAGGTACCTACATAATATAATATGCGGTAAAAAATGAAAATGAATACGATCACCAGAGATCCATAAAATATAAACAGAAGAATTGTTATAAAAACATAAAACCATAAAACCCAAACGTTTATCGAGATTTGTACACCATTAATGTGGACCGTTTTGGACGAGTGAAAGTACACAATACGTCGATCGATTTATACGCAATTTACCAGCTACAAATCATAACAACGCGTTGTGCAAAGAAATCCACCATCGGATAATCGGTGACGATTTGTCGTATTACACGCGAAGAGAACGGAGAAGAAAAACGAATCGTATGTACCATATCGTTCGAGGGTATCATAATGCAATAATCTGTATTGAACCGTATATACAGTACCTGGTCGCTTGCTGCTGGCATGCGCTCGACGTGAATACGGTTGCACCGATCGTGATCGGGTCCAGCGATGATTAGCGTCCAATTGGTTCAATGCGGTTCACGACGACGACGAAATCGACGTCGGCATTTACACAGATAAAATGCTGCCGCGAACAACGAAGACGATGAGATCAACGGACAATGGCAACGGCGAGATATTTTATTATGATAATAAACATTAAGGTGCGCAATCAAATGATAGCAATAATCATGGAATAGAAAACGTTAATGTTTTCGTGGCCACGTCGAATCGAGAGACACCGATTACCGGAGTTTGTGGTTGTACAGCGATGGCGCGGCGGCGGCGGCGTCGGCGGCGGAGGAGTCTAACGAGTCGATGACGTGAAATAATACAATTGGCCGAAATGGATCCACTGGCGGCGGTTTGCAGGAAGACGGAAGTGATAACACTGATTAACTATCTTTAATTAAAATATATTGAATAATCGACGTCAAATTCGTCGGATATTCACGGACAATATTACCTAATAATTTTCTCTCTCACTATTTCTCGTCGTCGTTATCCTAAACTGCTGCAGTAAGCGCAACGGGAAAACGTGTTATCAACTACAGCTGCAGCTGCAGTGCTCGGTCCGCCATTATGTTGGACGAACAATGCTTACCGTGTGGAAGAACAAACGCGTCGGATCTCGTTCGACCGGAGAATGATGTTCGGCAAATTCAACTAATTCTAGTACCCGTAACGAGTATACTCTGGTTTAAAATTCCGCGCGTACGATTGACAAACGTACAAATAATAATATTAAACGTACGACATAGCCTGACGTTCCTACAACTACTCGGGCAAAGCGTATTTGATAATGGCGCGTCGTGTCGGATACGATCGATAATAATGGACGACGGGACGCCAATCGTCTTGTATCGCCCCCGCGTCCCGGTACACGGCGTTGGCGTACTCTATTTTCAGGGATGCCATTTTAGTTTTTTCCAAGGGGGTGCCAAATTTTAATAAAAAACTATTTTCAAATAATATTCAAAAGGTACTATCATGAATACACTACCCAAGACCAAAGAATTTTGTTTTTAAAACAAAATCAAAAATAGGATTAAAAGAAATTTTTCACTTAAAAATCAATATTTAAAAAATTCCGAACTTTGGGATACTCTTAGTGGGTGTATTATATTTTAAAGAAATGATAAATCGTATTCAATAAGATGATTCTGAGCAGAGATTAGGTTTATTATTCAAGACAATTACATTAAGTTACAAAAAAAGCCGATTATATTTTTCACCAAGCTCTTGGTGTGTATTGAATTTTAAAGAAATGATAAATAATTTCTTCAATAAAACCATTCTAACCTTAGCTTTAGTTAATAAAGATAATAATTATTATCAGTTTTTTATTCGTATGTTTAATAATTTGTTATTAAATAACAGAATATTCCATGATTGTTTCAAGAGTTTTTCTTATAATATTTTTAATTCTTAATTTTATAAGCTACTCATACAATATAATAACTAACGGTATTATAAAAATATAAAAAATTATTCAAATAAATTTTTCAGAATCGCTTAAAGTTAAAACTTAAAAAAAGCCGGACATACTTCGCACGATGGGTGTACTTCGCACGACGGGTGGTATTCTCTTGACGGGCGTATTAAATTTTAAAGAAACGATAAATCATTTCTTCAGTAAAACGATTCTGA
>JAIPRM010004667.1:0-22404 GCA_025469315.1 Stegophylla sp. TES_Ste_2020 | reverse complement strand
TCTAAAGTACAATTTAGAGGCGAATCCGATTTCAAAAAGTTATTGATCGAAACTTTTGGACAAGTATTTCTATACGAAAAAGTGTTAACAGAAAAAAATAAATAAAAATAAAAAAAAAATAAACATCATTGTAAAAACACTAGCTTCTTCACTTTGTTCAGAATCTAAAAAGGGAAAATAGGGCGTTTGATGTTAATCAATTAATTACTCCGAGAAATCTTTTGGTCAAAAATTTGTTGATTACTTAGGTCCAAAATTTTTTATTTTTTAATTAAAAAGCAAATACACTTTACGTTCGGGAGTTTTACGAATTACGAGTAGTAAAAAATAAATTCAGTTATGGCTATTTTCGTTAATAGAGTAAGAAATTTGCATGTAAATATAAATTTTATGTCATTTTAATGACATTCTTTGGAAATTTTTAATAGGTACCTGATGTCGTTTATAAATCATTTTTCTAATTTAATCTATTTATTATATTGTAAGTTTATATTATTCAGTTTATTGAGCATAATTTTAATTGTATCAAAATGTATTCAAATGTACCACCTACCCTCTACCACCAACACAAGCATTGAATTGCGCTTAATGGAGGTACATATTTTATTGTAACCAAATTATTTAATTATTTCATGTAAGTTATTTAATTATTACAATAAAAATTTGAAAAAAAGAATTTTAAAACGTTGGAACAAGTCACAGTTTGTTCACGATGAATTGTCTTCATAATGTAGCACAGTATTATAACTATTACATTTTAGTCACAAAATATAATACTGAACGCTCTAATGCAGCGGTCGGCAACTTGCGGAATCCGGACCTCGGAAGGCAGAAATCTGGATGGACAACATAACTTAAAAATATAAAAATATCTTAATAAAAGAAAATGTATATTTTTCTCAAATTATAATACACTAGCAATCAAACAAGCTAGAATGTTTGATTTTACGAACATTTGTGAAATTAAAGTAAGAAAAAAAATTGTTTGAAGGAAGGGGTTAGGCTAGGTTAGCTAAAATATTTTTTTTTTTGATTTACTCTACCCTAGTGGATTCATGCGCAATTTATAAAAAATTTAGGAGAATTTAAATAATTTTGAGGGTATAAGCCTCCAAAATTTGCCCTCTCTCTTCCTATTTCCGCCTATTTATCGAATAAAATTAATAGATTCTCACCACAAACGCGCACATTACGTATCAATTATTTTTCACTGCCTCCCAATTTCAAAAATTTGGGTAAGGAAAAAAAATGCAATTTCTGAAATCAAATAGCTCAGTAATATATTTATTATTGTATATTTTTAATTGTGATAACAGGAAAACGTGTTAGTCATTATTTTACTATTATAAAACTATAATGATTATTATTTTCTAGACCTCATGTTTTATTTATTATTTTATTTTTCCGGACTCCAACAAAAATTACTAGCTGACCCCTGCTCTAATGCCAACTATTTTCCTATTTTAATATAAAAAATTGTATTTTCAAATATTTCAATACTTAATTGTTTTATTCACTATATTTTTACGAAAACGATGTGATTTAAAAACTTGACTAAAAAAAAAAAAAAAAAAAAAAATAAGGAAAGAAATCAGCGATATTCTACTTGTTATTAATAAAATTTCGGTTTACCAATTAGTATGAACACAATTCGTTTCCGCTAATAAAAAACTCACGAATAATTTTCGGATTATAATTGAACGTGATACCGTAACGCCACAAATACATTTTTCTCTCGAGTATTTATTATTTTTATTATTTTTAGATTCTGAACGGAGTGAAGAAGCTAGTGTTTTTACAATGATTATTTTTTTTTTCTGTGTACAATTTTTCGTACGGAAATACTTGTCCAAAAGTTTCGATCAGTAACTTTTTGAAACCGGATTCGCCTCTAGATTGTACTTTAGAGAGGTCATTTTTTGAATTTCTCAATTCTTCAATTTTCGATCAGAAATATATGAAAATTTAAACATAGATAGAACATCATATAAGAAAGATTTTGGCGCAAGAAAATTTTGATAATTTGAAAAAAAAATGTTGGACATTTTTCTAACATTTTTTTTCTCATTTACTTTTTGAATTATTAACTTCCCTCGTTCAGAATCGTTTTATTGAAGAAATGATTTATCGTTTCTTTAAAATTCAATACACCCGTCAAGAAAATCCCACCCATCGTGCGAAGTATGTCCGGCTTTTTTTTATATTCTAGTTCAATTCTGAATATATATATATATATATATGCATATAAAATAAATCGTTTTCATGAATAATATACGTTTTAATAGTTCTTTACATCGTATTTACGGTATTACGTTCGAATTACAATCCTTTTGTGTTATTAGTCATTATTAAAATGGGCCGACTGTAACGGTTATAAATCTATAAAAGTAATTAATTAATTTTTTAATTAAATTATTTTTTCTCGTTCCGTAACAAATAGCCGGGATTTTTGGCGACACGTTGAATCTCGCTGTTAACGATTTATGTCAGTACATAAATTTCTCCCCCGGCCTGCCTCGCCGCGACTTTACCGACGGTGCCCGGAGGGTCGGACCACAAAACCGTTAAACGCGTAAATCTATTTTTTAACCAGCATCACCACGTATACGTAGTTCCCCTACGAGACCTTGGAAAAATACTCTTTATTAAAAAAAAGAAAAAAAAAAAGAAATCGTAATGCCAGTGAACACGACCATTTCGAAAAATGTTTTTTTTTTTTTTTTTCTTTTATTACATTTTAAGGTTAATGCGTGCATTTGTCAGTCCTTCAACGCCGCTATTCGCTGTATTTTCGTTATTTTGAAAACTCGTGAAAAATCCAAGCGAGTTGAAATCCAGCGTGTGAAGTGTTCGAGAATATTATTAACTAAATTAATTGTGTGCCTCCTACTATTTGGATATTTTATGTTACTGTCTTACAATATTTTTTAATTAATCAGATTTACGTAAAGGTTTTTGTTTATTTATTAATTTTTAACTGCATAATACAATTTTAAATTACGAATTTTGAGTCCCTAACGGAAAAACTCAATACGTATATACGTCGTAAAGCAAAATTGTTCATTGCAAAGTAAAAACATTTATCAGAATAAGAGAAAGGTCCCTATATAATATTCGAAATAGTTTATTAATTATTTATAAATAATTTGCCATATAAAACAATTTTGAACGAAGCTTAAGCTTATTCAAAACAACTTAACCTAAAGAAAAAAAAAAAAGAACAGGGGAAAAACAATTTTTGAATGAGAAAAAATCATTAAAAAATAAAAATTGAAATTTACTCATATTAAACATTTTCTTTCGTCGAAATATGCTTTTTATTATTTTCTGCCTATGTTTAAATTTTCATCTAGTTAAAATTACAAAAAGAGATTTTAAATCCGTTATTGACAAATTTTAGAAAACCATTGAAAAATTCTTAAAATTATCATTCTTCAGAACCTTCTAAAGCAGAATTCTGATTCAGAACATTTCCGATTTTTGCACATTTATATACGAATGTGTATAAAAATAATAATAAACATCATTGCATTGAAAGAGAGTAGCTTCTTCATTCCACTCAGAATCTAAAAAAATATATAATGTATAGTAATTATTGTAACTACTGCAGAGTGTTTTGATTTGATTATAAGTAATAGTAATTACTTGTCCTGAATTAGAATTAATGTAGTATAGTTAAATTCCAAATGAAATTTGAAAGCGATATCGGAGAATAATCAAAATATTTAAAAAATTATCCATTTTTCAAGCGAAATAACACGGATAACGACTACGTATTTTACATGGCTTCACCTTTTATCGTAATTAACACAGTAATTATTTAACGAAGCGACCGTTAAACGCATAAATGTTTAATTATAATAATCCATTTCTTTGTCACAACCCCTTTTTGTTTACGACACATAACGTGACAATTACCATCAAGCAGAAACAGGCACGGACATTCAGTTTTTATGGGGGTACCAGGACACACTGGTATCGCGATAAATGAATTTGCCGACAATTTAGCAAAATCTTCGGCATCCCTCAGATATCCTCCAAGTTCGAAAATTCCATGGTCTGATTTTATTCCCAATCTTAGGACTTGCACACATGGCTCAAACGTTGTGAATCCCTTCTTCCTAACTTCGCCGCATGGTACAGAAATACATCTCCGACCATCCTACCCCAACCCTGGTTTCATAACCTCAATCTCTCCACACTCTACTTCCTGCCCGTTCTTTTAAACTTTCATTGAACGATTCTCCTCTTTGCACACTATACACAACGACCCTGTAATTTGTGACATAACCCATTTTATCCTCGTGTGCCCCACCCTGTCACCCCACCTCTTATCCCTTTTTCATTCCTCAAAAATCCATTTTGAAATTAAAAATATATATTTACAAACCAACAAGTAAATACTATCCTATCTTTTTTTTTAACCATACAGGCATTTTAATTTAGTATTTTTACTCTCCATTTTCTTTGTAAATAATTACATTTTATTGTACCATATAATATCTAATTGTTGAAACTAATTATTGTAACACAAAGTTCTTAAAAAAAAAATAAATAAATAAATAACAACGTGACAATATTATTATCACTCGCCGTTCTGAGCCCCTTGTGGTAAACTTTACCGGTTTCCTCTCTCTTCCCGGATCCGCTTCTCTTTGCTATTCGTTACACACATTATCAGCGCACGGAGAGGAAACCCCGAACGGGGAAAATCGCTGTTGAGAAATGAAAAATATGTCGTGTTACGATACGTCTTACCACGGGTAAGTGTCCGCGACCCGTACGTAGTATATTGAATAAACCGAGTTCATTACCTCGACGTGACAACCGACTGCAAGATTAATAACGCGAAAACAACACTATGGGTATTTTTCAGAGCATAAAAAAAAAAAAAAAAAAAAATACAAATCTCCCCGGGGAAAAAACGTGTCAAAAGAATCAGAACCGAGACGTTTCGGAATTTCGTATTTGACGACATGTTATTATTATAAGAAAAAAACACGTGAATTTTGTCATCTGGAAACAAAAACAAACGTAATATTATATAATATAAATAACAATACATGTTATCGTCAATTATTCATTTTAGATTCTGAACGAAGTGAAGAAGCTAGTGTTTTTACAGTGGTGTTTATTTATTTATTCTCTGTACAACTTTTCGTATAGAAATACTTGTCCAAAAGTTTCGATCAATAACTTTTTGAAACCCCATTCGCCTCTAGACTGTACTTTAGAGTGGTCATTTTTTGAATTTCTCAACTCATCAATGTTTTTTTTTTTTGGAAAAAACTACCCAAAATTTGACAAAAACAACTCGAAAACCATCATTTTTTGATCAGAATTTTATAAAAATTTAAACATAGATAGAAAATCCCATAAAAAAGATTTTGGAGCAAGAAAATTTTGAAAATGTGAAAAAAAATTTTGGGCATTTTTCTAACATTTTTTTTTTCTTATATTATTAACTTCCCTCGTTCAGAATGGTTTTATTGAAGAAATGATTTATCGTTTCTTTAAAATTTAATACGCCCGTTAAGAGAATACCACCCGTCGTACGAAGTACACCCATCGTGCGAAGTATGTCCGGCTTTTTTTTACTGTTTTTATTGTATTATTGCATTCGTAGTTAAAAAATTTTAATATCCCAAATATGTATTGTATTTGTTTCTATGTATTTTTTCTGCATTTTTACGTATTCATACATTTGCCCAAAATTAGATAACGCGTTGCAGTGATCTGATAGATTTTTACCTATAAACGCGAACAAAAAGAAGAAAAAAAACATTAAAAACTTAAACTAAACAATTATATATTGTATCTACACTTATTCTAAAAACATTTTAATAATTGTAACATTTTCAATTAAGTTTTATTTATTTATTTATTTATTTATTTAAATTAATTAATTTACATCCGCGAGGGTAAAAATACAGAAATATTAACTAAACATTAGCAAAAACTAAATAAACAAAAATTACACATTTTTTACAATATAATAATTATTATAATTAATTTACAGCACGGATACCTATGTAATAAGTTAATATTATCAAAAAAAAAAAAAATCAAAATTGCTTAGTTCATTGCAGAATCTAAGAGGTATTACAACAATATTATTTTTATGGAACCTCAAATAAAAAATAGGTTATGATTTCGTGTGTTTTAATTTGGTACTCTGATTTAAATTTTTTCCAATATTTCTGGACAATCAATCATACCATTAAGCATTTTTGAAAAATTAATGAAACATCTATAAATTTACTTCGAGCTTGTAATGAGACCAAGTTACACAGTTTTTCAACATCGGCATTGGGACGACATATTAATTTTTTAAGCAATAAACCGGATAAAACGTCTCTGAACTTTTTCTATTTTATCGATAAGACCTACATACTTGGTTTATATTCCACAGTCTGGATTTTTAAATTCCTTTTAATAAAGCCTAAATTTCTAAAAGCTTTAGCACAAATTTACTCAATATGATTGTTTGAAAAAATAGGTTAGAAGATAGATAGATAAAAATTAAAATTTTGTTGTTAATTAAACCATTTTTATTGTTTAATTGAAATTATTAATGTTAAATTGAACAATTGAAACTAAACAATTATGTATTTACTTATTCTAAAAACATTTTAATAATAATATTGTAACATTTCGCTGGACACATTTCAATTAGCTTTTATCGGATCAGAAAACCGTGGAGTCTGTAATACTGTGACCTCGAAATAGTCTCCAGATTCAACGGCTTAATCTCTCGGGGAACGTTTTCGACGTCTCTTGTCGACAGAAGAAATGGAAAGCGATTTGAAAAGCCGCGCTAACTCTTCCCCGCCTCCCCCCCCCAGCAATTTTTAATCCCCTTTACATTTTCATTTATTCGAGCTGTTGTGACGCGACGAAGCACACAGTGAAAGAAAGAAAAAATAAATAAATAAATCTGGTAATTCTGCAGTGTGTGTATTTTTCTTGAGCTATTTCAAAATCGACTTGTGCGGAATAATAATAATAGGTTTTTCTTTAGTTGTGACAGTGGTGGTGGATGGACGGCGGCAACGGATCTCTTTATTCTTACATAGAAATCGGTCGACCGAATATTTCAATTAACAAGATTGTGGCGCTACAATAGAATCAAAGGTTCGCCCGCGTGCGTTTATTTTCTTAATAAAATACTTTTCTGTTTTTCCCCCGCTGTATTGTTGCGATGACGATTGCTGTTCGCGTGCCAGGAAAACAGGGGAGATCGATTACTGTATCTATTTAAAAAGCTGGACATACTTCGCACGATGAGTGTACTTCGCACGACGGGTGGTATTCTCTTGACGGACGTATTAAATTTTAAAGAAACGATAAATCATTTCTTCAGTAAAACGATTCTGAACGAAGGAAGTTAATAATATAAGAAAAAAATAAAAATTTTTCGAAAAATGTACAAAATTTTTTTTCACATTTTCAAAATTTTCTTGCAACAAAATCTTTTTTATAGGATTTTATATCTATGTTTAAATTTTCATGAAATTCGGATCAAAAAACGATGGTTTCCGAGTCGTTTTTGTCAAATTTTGAGTAGTTTTTTCTAAAAAAAAATTGAAGAATTGAGAAATTCAAAAAATGACCTCTCTAAAGTACAATCTAGAGACAAATTCGGTTTCAAAAAGTTATTGATTGAAACTTTTGGACAAGTATTTCTATACGAAAAGTTGTACACAGAAAAAAAATAAAAATAAACATCATTGTAAAAACACTAGCTTCTTCACTTCATTAGGAATCTAAAATAACAATAATAATAATAATATGAAGAAGAGATATAAGAAATAGCTGGGGGTAATTACATTTTTTTCCGAAGTCAATGTACAGAGTGATAATAATGTATACGTGTATAAATGCGATTCTTATTGAATGACGACGTATACATTTTTTTTTTTTTTTTACACTTGCGTCAAGTCTTTTCTGCGGTTTTAAGTACGACGAGCAGCGAATTGGCATACAGTTCTCGCTCAAACTCTCATTATCTTCAACCCCCGTCCATCTTTTTTTTTTATATACTCTCAAACTACTTTCTACTATCACAATTGCCACCCCTTCCCCCCGTCGCTCGTCGTTTTCAATGAGATTCATTGTTCGCCAGCGTCCCGCCCCGTCATCGTCGTCATCATCTTGACCACCGCTCCGTTTCCGAATTCGACTTGTGTACATTTGTTGTCCCTATCTAAAGCGATCACTAAGGCCCGGATTTCAATGCAAAATACATTTTTTTTTTTTTTTTTGGGGGTTATCTTAGGAAATGCTTTCCAACTACAAAATTCGTTTCGTGTGATAGAGACCTCAAAACTAAAACTTTTATTTTGCATTATTTCAGTCTTTTTTATTCGTTTTAATGGATATTCGAACAATAAACCTACAATGTTAATTTATAATATCTGTACATTATTATACAAGTCAATAATTTAAATTTAGCTAATTAAAAATTAATTACTATCCATGTTTTTTTTCTCTTAATAATATCTATAATTACTCTTTGTAATTGCTATAAAGTTTGTATTTTTAAATCTTTACTTATGATCACGTGGACTCGACAGACGGCTAATAGTGAAATATATTAAAATATTAAAATGTATAGGACCTTTCTTTCAGTGCGTTTTCGCAATTAAATGCATTTTTTTAAGGGCATTTTTCGAGGAAAAATAGAGTTTTGTAAGTGCATTTAAATCCTGGCCCTAGTGATCATACATTTATAAATTATACGAAGTGCACCACCTCAAATGATTATAAATTATTTACAATTTTATTACAACGACAATGTGTTTCGTGGCGAAACGTGACCGAAAAGTACATTTTTGAAAGTTTTAAGATAATTTTCGAGTCGTCTTAGTAGTTATGTAGTTGGCGTAATTGTACCATGTACACTCTGTACAGCAGCTATACATATATGACAGAGAGCATAGTGTGGAATGTTGAAAACTCACTCTCCGACTACGTGCTGCTGCAGTACGCTTTAAATGGATGAGGTATTTGAGATGGATGTACACGTAGTTTATATGTTCTGTAAAGGATTTCGGTGAAAATAAATAATGTTTTGGTACACGCGTATATGCAAATGAAAACGCACGTTCATTCGTTCGAGAGGAGAGTATAGTATAGCAATTTAATGTGTTTATTTACCTACCTCGGAGGAAAAATTTTAAAACATGTTACTTATGGAAAATACAAAAGATCACAATTTTCAAACAGTAGTGGCCAAAATAATATGGGTAATATCACCTTTATTACGTATCTTATAAGGTGGTGTGCGTGATATCCAATTTTGTTTTGTGATTTTTAAAAAAAATGCTTTTTACTAGTTTTTCTGTTTTTTCTTTTGCATATAATTTAATGACAACGCGGTCCTCTGCGAAAAACCAGATTTTTTTATAAGATTTTTTCTTAGTGTGTGTTATGGTAGTTAGTTGTTGTAGTTATTTTCCTTTCCAAGGGATCCAAGAGGAATACTAAAAATAAATGTTTTTTTTTCAACCAAAAATACCAATAAGCTACAGTTGTTTTGGTAATTACCGGACCAATGGTATTTTAGGTAATTACCGAAAATACTGCTAACCCTACAATTTCATACTATGAAGGCAACTAAATATGCATTCAAGAGACTATTTTCCTTAATACTTAAATTATTTGGATAGTTCAAATACTTTTTGTTCAAATTTTGTTTGCAATACATCAACATTTACAGAAAAATAACCCGAATAAATTCCACAGGAGGCTGTCATTTGAAAAAAAAAAAGTTTGTATCGCCACAGGACACCTTTAAGAGGCGACACGCAAGAAATGAGTTATGGTAAACATAGTTTTATAGTAATTTAAACATTTCGAAAGAAAATCCCAAAAATCACCCCCTGTGTGTACAGACGCCGACGAAATCAGCGGGACATGCTAAAGGGAGATTGGAAAAATGAGAAACCATAGTCCACAGGTAAATCAGCGAAAAATATAGGAAGAAGGGGCCGCCGATGATTGTGTAAGGATCAAAGTCTCGGTCGGAAAATGTAAACAACTCGGCGGCGGGACTGCAGTGGATTCTTTTCCCCACTCGATGACGACAACAACGTCGTCGGTTCTCTCGCACGCAAGAGGACAGGACAGGACATAATATTTGTCGACAACAAATTGTACACATATATATATTTACAGATGTGACACGGGGCGTCCATCACTGGGACGCATCAAACCGAGTTGTTATCATTTGGTCATTATCCCAACGACTCGTCTCCGTGTAGGACGTAGGTATTCGTGTTTTCGAAACCATTCACAGGGATGATTGTGTTTGCCGAGCACAAAAACGCCGCTGCAGTTGACTTTCTCCGCGGGGTTTGTGTCTCTCTCGGACAATAATATCCGTTGACATTTAAAATGTCCCCACCCCTTCTTTCCCCTCTATCCCCTAGAAAAGTATTTCACGGTACGCCACGCTAGAGCGTACGTATTTATCGTTATTTTATACATAGTTACATATAAAATATGATTATTATCGTCATTTTTAGGGCTAGGGAGTTGTAATAGGAGTTAGCATGTTTTCCGAAAATCATTCAAAACATAGCTAAGTAATGTAGAAATGCGTCGTTTCATAAACACTAGGAGTTGACTGCAGTAGTTCTCTTTGATTTACATATTTCGGTTGTATTTGAATTTTAAGTGCATATTTCGCATATTTTTCAATATTTAATTTGAATTTTCTTGGTATTGGAAAATTTTTTTGCTGAATTCAGGAAGAGATTGAATATTATTTTGATATTTTCATTTGTTTGCATTTGTAAGCTTAAAAAGAATAAAAATTAAAAAAAAAAAAAGAAATTTCATGAATAATAAAAGAAGAATAAATAATATATTATGCAATTCAATTTTTAAATATTTTGAATTTTTACAGAAAAATTTATGTTTTATAAGAGTTTATTTTTGGCATTTTTGCTACATTTTTAGAGCATAAATGCATGCATATTTTATTGTTATTTTTTTTTTTTTTTTGGAACTATAAGTCCCTATCCCTAGACTCATTATTATATAGGTAGTAACGCAATTAATCATAGGGAATTTCCGTTTTCTCGACGTCATTATTGGAACGAGGGGGGAGGGGGAGTTGACCCTCAGGAACGGTCGATTGGTCGATCAGTCGGTGGTCGGTGCACTATCCGAGTAGGCTGCTATTGCTGCAGGCACACCAGATTAACGGAAATCTGTAGTCTTGCCCTCGTGGCACGGCGCAAACCCTCGTAATTGTCAATTTCGCTTGGCCCATTGTGTTGCTATTATTACGTATTATTATTATTATTGCTCCGGCGTGTATTGAAATCGCCCGTAGAATTCATCAATCATAATATGTCGATATTTCACACGGTACATAGTACTATTATAAATTATAATGCACGTGTATATATAAGTATATTATTTGTATTGTGTATACACCTAGTTTTTTTTTATTATTATTATTATTATTATTATTGATAAAACGCGATCCGATAATCCGACCTGGCTCGAGTCAAAAAGAGTCAAACTCCGCGAAATTGTCGCCCAAACATTGAGATAATTAGTCCAGGGCCTAACTTAGCCCTAGTAATTATAGGAGTTAGCATGATTTTCGAAAAAATCATTCAAAACATAGCCAAGTAATGTAGAAACGCGTTTCATAACACCAGGAGTTGTATATGCACTTCTCTTTAATTGACATATTTCGGTTATATTTGAATTTTAAGTACATATTTCACATATTTTTCAATATTTAATTTGAGTAATTTTTCCCTGAATAACTGAAGAGATTAAATATTATTTGATATTTGGTTTTTTTAAATGTAAGCTTAAAAAGAATAAAAAAATTTAAAAAAAAAAACAAATTTCATAAATAATAGAAGAAGAATTAATTAATAATATATAACACAATACAATTTTTAGATATTTTGAGTTTTTGCAATAAAATCAATGTTTTTTAAGAGATTATTTTAGCATTTTTGCATGCATATTTTAAGGTTTTTTAGAGCTATAAGTGCTTAGCTCTAAAATTACGATTCGGCGGACTATATGATTGCGATGGTGATTATAATTATAATAGTCTGGTACGCTTAGCCGATTGATATTTAACATATTTTTAGGTTTACCAAACGATCAGCATAATAATATAGTATAGACAATGTCTATAATACTATCGTTAAAAATTAACACTATCATTAGACTGCTGTTGGCTGTTGTAATAACATTATGAAATTTATATTCATAAAATATTAAATTATATGAAAAATACATTCTCAAAAATAATACATATTTTTAACTTTACCTATACAGAAATATATATTTTTCGAGATATTTTTACTTTGAAAAAATGTAATTTGTTTTTGTTTTTTTTTAATTCTAACTTTGTATCTATATTTAAAGCCATAATTAAAAATTAAAAAATGATGGACAAAAAAAATTTCATATTATTAAATAAAATAATATTGCTGTTTTCGGAAATACAATAATGAGAGCCACCCCTGTTATAAAGATTAAATCTTGTGCTAAAAAATGTTATTCTATTTTTCTATTCTGCGTAAACGAAATCTCACAAAAATGCAAAACTAGACATAATGGTGTTAATACAGTTGAGTTTAATCCAAAATCTTTCTTATATAATTTTCTATCTATGTTTAAATTTTCATAAAATTCGGATCAAAAAATGATGGTTTCCGAGTCGTTTTTGTCAAATTTCGGGTAATTTTTTCCAAAAAAAAAAATTGAAGAATTGAGAAATTCAAAAAATGGCCTCTCTAAAGTACAATCTAGAGGCAAATTTGGTTTTAAAAAGTTATCGATCGAAACTTTTGGACAGGTATTTTTATACAAAAATTTGTACACAGAAAAAAAATAAAATAAAAAAAATAAATAAACATCATTGTAAAAACACTAGCTTCTTCACTTCGTTCAGAATCTAAAATGTGTACGATATAAAAACTTTTAATTTCGGTAACCTCGAAAATCGCTGTATGCGAATATCGTATCTTATTATTATTGTTGTTATATAATCATTGAGAATATTTTAAATAACTTTTTGTTCTTCCCATTGCGCATTGCGCATATACATTCTTACGAACATCCTCAGTGCGACTTATACTGATAAGTTTCGAAAGTGTAAAATGAATTTCTCGAATCTCGTTCGGACAATGTTTGTTTACCCTAAAAAATATTTATTAATTAATAAATTTAATTTGTGTTCCGAGAATATAAATGCGTGTTTCATTTCTCGTCTACGTCGGATGATACGAAATGTTTTTGTACATTATATTTAGCATTTAGTTTACATGATACACAATGATGTTAAAATATATTCTGCAGTCAGTTTAAAAACGTATATTTTAAAGTTGATGAACTTAATATTAAATAATCGGTAAAGTTTACTGCGCATATAATTTTTAAAGCGAAATAAAATTAACATTCAAAATTTGTTTATCATTATTAATAATAATAATCGATAAAAGTTCATGGCAAACTTAACCTTCACACCACGACGTCTAGAAATTTTAATAAAACGATTTCTGGCATTCAAGCAGTGTCCTTAAAAAAAAAAAAAAAAGGGCTTTCTTCTTCCATCGTTCTTTTCCGTTTGGTGGTAGCACTAAATTACCCCGAGCACTGCAATCGTCGTATCTTGGCAAAGGACGTTGGCAGCCGCGTGTCTTAATGAGCCAATTGTGTTTTTAATCTCAAGCGCCCCCCCCCCCCACCACCGACTATTATATTATTATATATTTTTATAAGTTCTTTTCAAAATAATATGGTATACTTATTATATTTTTATGCGTATTTTATGGCGACAAATCGCCTTATATATTTTGTAATACGAGCGATTTTATTATTATCTGAACAATAATATAATGATTTGAAGATTTTTTTTTTTTTTACCTCTTTGCGTTGTCTATTGATAATTAAACGTTTAATGATTTCTCACAAATCGAACATCAATGACAACTTCAACGCTTTGTTTGAAAAATCATATGTATTCGTCGTGTAAAGTGACGATTGTGAACCACATTTAGAATTTTTTTGTTTTTACAATGATGTTTATTTTTGTATTTTATTTTTTTTTTCTGTATACACTTTTTTGTATAGATCTACTTGTGCAAAAGTCTCGATCAGCAACTACTTTTTGAAAGCGTATTTGCCTCTAGTTGATATTTTAGAGAAGTCATTTTTTGAATTTCTCAATTCTTCGAATTTTCAATTTTTCAACTACCCAAAATTTGGTAAAAAAACACTCTGAAACCATAATTTTTTGATCCAAACTTTATGAAAATTTAAAAATAAATAGACAATAATATAAGAAAGATTTTGACGCAAGAAAATTTTGAAAGTGTGAAAAAAAATTTAGACATTTTTCTACAAATTTTTTTCTCGTTAATTTTTTCCCCACTTTCTTTATTTATTAAATAAAAAAAGTAAAAGTAAAGGCAAGAAAGCCGAACATACTTCGCTCTTCGGGTCAGATACTCTTGGTAAGTGTGTTGAAAATGACGACCATTTATTGTTCACCATTTTATGTTCAATTCTTCAAAACTGATAATTATTATTATCTATTAGTTGAAGCTCCATTCGGAATCATTTTTTATTGAAGAAATGATTTATTGTTTCTTTAAAATTCAATATACCCGTCAAGAGCATCCCACCCGACGTGTGAAGAACACATATTTTTACAATTAAATCGTGGAAATATTGTATAGCTAAAAACTTAGTTTCAGCAAATGAAATAAATTATTAATGTAGTAGTAGGTGAGAGCTGTAATGTATAATGATGATAACATAATAATCATTAAATAGTTGATTACACTTAATGAATTAATAATTATTATAATAAATCGCTGCTGGACGTCTAAAACGAATGGTTGATGATTAGTTACGACATTTCAAAGAGATGAAAGATTCGCTAATTTAATTGGTATACCCATAGTCCATAGGTGAACAGAGATAATTCGTCGTGCGCACATACTCTTCACTAACGACTGTATAATAATTAAAATTCACGTAAAATGTGTATCTGAATTGCTGTGGCAAACATCATTAGTCCGTTCCTATTAATAATTGTTGTGATCGCTATTTAATGAATCAATTTGTCAGTCGAGTTTTTTTTTTTTTTTTCTTAATAATAAATTATATTAAATGTATCCCGTTTTAGTTTTACTTTAAGTCGAGGAAAACATTTCGATCGGTTTAAAAACCAAATAAATATCAACGAGTATCAAATAGAAAAATGTATTTCTCCCAAATCGACTTTTACACTTACTTTTCACTATAATTTTGCGATTTACTTCCCTCCACAATTTTTTTTTTTTTTTTTTTTAAAAAAAAAGGTGCAGTTAAAACTAAATCTGTGCCAAAATTATTATAATAATTGTTATTATTATTCGACCTAGAGACTTCTGCGAATTTGTTTATGCAAGTCCCTTTACATGCAAAGTCCGTGAGTTTGTGTCCATCCCGCCGCCCGCACGCTAAATGGCGGAAAACGTCTCCGAGGAAACTGACGTTTGTGACAAACGAGTTATTTTATTTTATTATACCGCGCTAAACTTTTTTTTTCAAAAGCAAAACCAACCTTGATACGGGATAAAATTACACGTATTCGCATCGGCACGGGACCGTAAACGGGGCTATAACGCCCGTTTTTCTCCCAATTGAATTCAATACGCTCACAACACATTCGTGTGCACCACCACATAGACAGTATTATGGTATCGGGTTTAATTTTTTTTCTATTTTTTTTACACATCATGCTCTTCTTTTGTACGCGTGACAGATCACACTTTACCCGTATAGATCAGTGGTTCTCAACCGGTGTGCCGTGAAAAATAATATTTATTATGATAACCGTGCTCGTGTTTTTAGTTTCACATTTCACATGAGTTCTCTTGTCCGGTTCTTATACCAACGTCCCAGTAGACTATTAATCATTCAAATTATTACACCAATTGATAAAACTGTGAACTGATTTATATATATATTTATAACTATTAAATGTTAATCAGTTGTGCAGTTTAAACTCAGCCGGATGTCTTGGCACGTAGCGACGACCATAATGCCTTCTTATGGTTACCAAAGTGGTTGTTGTTGTTGTTGTCAAGTGCTGTGTGCCGCGCGAAAATTTGTAATATATATAAATAGTGTGTCGTGAACCAAAAAAAAAGGTTGAAAACCACTGGTATAGATAATACTGTCGCTTATTGTTACAATGTGTATAATAAACTATATAACCTAACCACCGACCGATCTAACTCGTGTGCACAAGATCGGAAACAGGGACCTAATCGATCCGGATATTTATCACTAGGGTCCGAAACTTGATGACCTAAAAATATGTAAAAAATGCATAAAAATGTTAAAAAATGACATTAAAAATATATATATATTACAATTTTTAAACTCGAAAAAAGATATATTAATCAATCAATCTAGTGAAATTTCTTTTTTGTTGATATTCTTGAAGTACTACAGTAAAAATTACATTAAACATTTATCTTTTATCTTTTATAAACTTGAAAAAAAAAAATGTAAATACTCTTGAGGATTCTACAAATTCTAAACATGTAGAATTTCTACTTTTTTTAAAATTTTGTTTTTTGTCTACTCTGTAACAAAAAAAAGAAAAAAAAATGTCATGCCTACTAATTATATTTGCAAATAAATGAACAAAATGTAGAAAAATGAAAAAAATGCAAAATAAAAATTGTGCCATTAGATTCTGTATTTCATGAATCAAATTTTTGTAGAGACGAGCAACACGTTAGAGCAAAAGAAAAAACGATGCAAATGCATCAAGTTCCGGGCCGTATTTATCAGGTTTACATCAGCTGGTCAAGTTCATTTCTCAGCCACAGCTCGATACTATAATAGTGGTAGATACCACTCCCACGATTCGCCATCAAGTTTCGCCTTTTTTCCTACGTAGACGGAAATAATATTCTTTCGGGTGTGTAATTTATGAATTATAATATATATTAAATATACCCACGTGTAGTATACAAACAACGACAACAATGCTTGCAGGTATAACTGAATATAATAATACATAGTGATGGCGTTGTGTGGCCAGCGGCAGCAAGAGCTTAAAACCGGAACATGATATCCGGTCGGTCGAACCATTACAACAGTAATTTTCGTAAATATATATATATATATATATATTTGCGTAGAATATACATGCCACACAACACCAGTCACAACTACTACCGTGTCGTCGTCGTCGTTTTATACTTTATAATCCGGATTACACCGCGTAGCAAATGTTTCAAACTTGAAATTCACCCGAATACAGAGGGTCAAGTGACGACGGTCACTGTCAATGGTATAAAACTGTGCGCGTACAAATGATTATACTGTTGTTAAATTTCCGTCTTTATCTCTTGATATATTTTATTTAGTATCCGACTCGGACATATTGTCTTAAACCCCGAACGCGCTCGTTCTGCAGGTCCACTTTCGGTTTTAGGACAGGGATTCTTAACCGGATGGTCGTAGATGGTTGTTACTCGTGGGTCCATAAAGTGGCTTTGATGCGTTTCTTTTTTGATAACTTAAAAATAAATTTGTTCGAAATCAATTCAAATTATGCGTTGAATGAAGACTAAAATAATTAGAAACTTTTATTTTTACTGTGAACTTTATTGAATAAACATACATATTACATGATATTTATTACTTTCGTTTGCCATAATTTGGTAATATAAAAAATATGTCCGATAATTTACTAAGATTATAGTGATAATTTTAAGTAGAACTAATAATGAATTCCGTCAGAATGCCGAATTTAACAGTTGTAAAACAAAAACTTGACCAACAATTTTTGAAATCTTTTCAGTACCATTGGGAATGCACATGAATATGTTTGTGTAAAAATTTTCTCAGATCCTAATATTCAGACATTAAAATTTTATGAACAAAAAACTAAAAATTTCCAATAATTTCAAAGTTTTGTGCTTACCTCAAAATATTTTGTCTATCTTTGAGTATTCCAGGCATACTCTTGGAAAAAGTATTAAGAATTTTGAAAAATGACCTCCTTAAAGTACCAACTAGACAACATTTTCGATCTATAAAGTTACTGATCAAAACTTTTGAACCCGAACTCGTGATGACATACATACGGAAAAAAAAAAATTAAAAATCACACATATTTGTAAAACCAATCGTTCGCTTTGTTCAGAATTTAAAAGTAATTCAAAATATATTGCTTACTCTTTTTTTTTGAGAGAGAGAGAGAGAGAGAGAGAGAGGGAGGGGGGGTTCGTAGTTAAACTTTTTACTTGAAAGGGATCCATGTTTCAGGAGGACAACAAAAGTGCCTGTATTCGATTATCTCGAAGGTGAATAGAACGCCCCACTTTTTTTTTTATTAATACAATAGGGATATCGAGTGAATTATACATTATATTATTCACGCGTCCTGTGGCCGGCAAAAAGGTTCAACTTTATTATATAACATTAATCGCCATGACCTCGAGCGTCGCGTATATATGCGTTTTCTATAATAATTATTATGCCGTCCTGTTTTATTCTGTATTAAACTTTGCTCGTGTACATAATCTACATATATCAGAAACTAAAAATAAACTTTTGACACAGTAAATTATCTCTCATAAAACATAATAATATTATCAAACGCGTCGTGCGTGTAATCCGCATAACGAACTCCAATTGAAAATATGTAATTTATTATTCCGTTTAATATAATAGTAGTAGTAAAATGGTCGTCGTGATTTATTTTATCGGCTCTTTTATATTATGGAAGTTATTACGTTATTAGCTGTTTTTATATGTGCGCGTAAAACGTCATCAAGAATGCATTTAACTGTGTGGTGGATACACAGGCGAACAACAATGGTCGTCTCGCGGCGAACACAGACGCAACTGAAACTAGTGCTATATTTTATGCTCTCGACAAGTGTAGATCCAATGACACAACCGATTTACTGCTTTGATAAAATACCGCGTACATTAGAAGACGACGGTCGACAAGAATTTCGGATGATTAATAAATAAATAGAAAGTATTGTTTTTTCTTTCAATTATTATTTCAATTTTTTTTTTTTTTTTTTTATGAAATTCTTCCGAAAAAACTCGCTCGTTTGTGATACATTAAATATATGATTGGTCTCGACGGATCCTTTAATAGTTATTTAAAAATATCTAAATACTTTATTCCAATTAATTCACTGTAACATATAAATTTAATCTTTATATGATAATTAGGGCCCGGATTTCAATGCAAAATGCATATTTTTTGGGGGGTAATCTTAGGAAATGCTTTCCAACTACAAAATTTGTTTCATGTGACAGAGACCTCAAAACTAAAACTTTTAATTTTGCATATTTCGATGTTTTTTTCATTTTTAAAGCATTTTTCAGTCTTTTTTTATTCGTTTTAATTCATATTTGAACAATAAACCTACAATGTTAATTTATAATATCTGTACATTATACAAGTCAATAATTTAAATTTAGCTAATTAAAAATATTACTATCCATGCTTTTTGGTTTTTTCCTTAATAAATAAATCTCTCTGTAATTGCTATAATCTATCTTTACTTATATTATGGTCACCTGGACTCGACAGACGGCAAATAGTAAAATAAATTAAAATATTAAAATGTATAGGACCTTTTTTCAGTGCATTTTCGCATTTAAACGCATTTTTTACTGTTTTTTAGAGCATTTTTCGAGGATTTTTATTGCATTTAAATCCGGGCCCCAATGATAATGATGTAACGCGGTATTGAATTTCAAAATATCTGCACTTGAATACGTTTAAAAACAAAGTTATTAAATCATTTTAGAATGGTAAAAACCACGTTTTTTCAAAATTCATATTTTCTAAAAATATGAGCTACTCGTAAAACTTTTCAAATACTATATCAATTAATTTTATTTTGCTTTGTCACTCTTAATCCCTGTAGTTGCCGTTTGATAGACCGTTCCGTGTTAAATTGCACAGGTGTGTGCGTGTTGTTTCTTTTTTTTCTAACCTTTTTATTATTAATTAAATAATCAAATATACCTATTATTTAATTGTCACGGGAAAAAACAACAACAGTAAATAATAATATATTTATAATGACAGAGTAATCAATGCACGTAAACCGTTGACCGAAATATGGATGAATATTTTAATCACATACACCGCGTGTATTCGGGGGCTTAAGGATTTCGTATAAAAACCGTTTGTTCGCATAACAACGACCTGCGGTTTATTCAGGTGTACGACGCGCGTGTCATATACAATTGAGTTTGCCAACGAAATTTACTGTTTAGTGTGTAAAAAGAAAATCGTTTTTTATTTTCCCGGCCCGTGCCTGCCTATGTATTTCACACTATCGCTTTATAAAACATGTAAATTTATGTTTTCGACGTGAATTTGTACGCAGAGGGAGAAGAGGGTCCGTGGTGAAGCAAAAACAAAAAAAACAAAAAAATAAAATAAAATCTACAAACGCCTCTCCCCGCCACTTTCGACGCGTTTCCGAGGCGCGCTTATTGGATTTCAAATGTCGTAGTCGGTGAATGGTGCGCAGGGGGAGGGGGAGCTGGCGACGGCGTCGGCGATTCTATGGCTTTCTTACCGAGGGAAAAAATAATAAACGTATTGTGTTTCATAAATCTGAAGGTTCGCCACGAGAGGCCGTCGAAAATCTCCGCCCCTGCGACGCAACGTCGTCGCGACGGGTTTCGGTTCAAGACGACGACGCGTTCACCTTGTTGTACATTTTTATATAATCTTTTTTCTTTCCCTACTCGTTATTATTATTATTATTATTATTACTATAAGGATTTTTATTGTTTCGCGTGGATTTTTTTTTTTTTTTTGTCATCCCCCGTCGTGATTCGCAGTCAACCGTGATTTTCGTGTGCCGCGCGCTTGAAGAATATTATATTATTATTGTTTTCGCGAAACGCGTTGTCACCCATCGTCAGACAGACGTCAGACGGCGTGGAAATCTGAGATTTAGATTATACGGTTTGTGGTAATAGTAATTGTGTATGCCTCGAAAATTTTTGTCGACGAATTTGTGTATCCCGTTTTAAGTTTAAAAATACACATCTCACATCGCTCAGGCACTTTAAGGAAACTTCTTCTCTCAAAACCACCTTTCGATCCGACACCTCAGTCCATCTTCGACTTATAATATTATAAGTATTAATACTGAAACGTCATGATATAGGAGCTAATAAATAATATAATGCACTCGATATTAATCGCGTTTCAAAACATAGCGGTAACTGTTGCAAGTGAAGCAAGTTAACTGATTTTAACAACGTTAGGGATCCCATACGTCCCGTATTTGAATAAAGCGTCCCGGTGTCCCGACAAAAGGTCAAAAATAATACTTTTGTCCCGTATTTCGGATGATCCATCCGACCCATCATATGTACCTTTTTTTTTTTTTTTAAATAATTTCAAAAATCAATTATTATTATTATTTTTAATTTCAACAATTGATAAATAATAATATCTGAATTGAATGATAATATCGTTAAAAACCAAATGTTTACTAAAAGTTTGTATACATTTGTAAATATACATCACCTTTATTTAATTTTCTAGGACTAAACTAAGTCTTAATAACTATTAATTGGTTTTCAATATTTTTTCTCATACAAAAACTTAGTATTATTATTTAAGAAGTAAAAATAAGTTTTTATGTGATCAAAAATTATAACTTATAACTTTCAAATTTTGAAATTAATTTCAGTTTTGATGGTCTGAGTCCTTACCCCTCCCCAATCTACATATAAATTAGAAGTAAGGTTTAAAATGTCCCGTATTTTTAATAAATAAATCTGGGATCCCTCTAAAAAACGTGTATAATAATAATAATTGTATATAAAATATATAACTAGGTGGATAGACGATAGTGAAAACGTAATGTACTGAATGTACTAAAAAAATCTTTCTCAGTCGCATGTCTTTATTTATTGTACATAAGTAGATACAGTGAAATAAACAAGCCTTACAGCAGTGTTTACCAATCTTTTTGCTGTGACGACCCATATATTAATTTTTTGATGATTAGGCGACCCATATTTCCTTCACCAAAAAAAAAATTCAATTAGGTGCACATTGATATAGTAAAATTAATGATAATTTGTTAATAAACGATTTCATTATTTAATTTAGGGGATAAAATTCATTACAAAATGCTAAATACTTATTGTTGTCGATTACAAATAATATTAAAAAGCCGGACATACTTCGCACGATGGGGTTTTCTTCGCTCCTTGGTTGGTACGCTCTTGGTGGGTGTATTAAATTTTAAAGAAACGATAAATCATTTCTTCAATAAAACGATTCTGAGTGGAGCTTCAGTTGATACAAGATAATTTTACTTAAAAATTATAAAGTGTATTAAT
>JAIPRM010004665.1:0-22408 GCA_025469315.1 Stegophylla sp. TES_Ste_2020 | reverse complement strand
ATTTACAAGTGAACTTAAAAATGATTTACGTTTTTTTTTTTTTTTTTTCTTCATACTACCCCTCAGATTGCCGTATAACGCGTAATAATAATAATAATATAAAGCGTATTTATGTGATTAATAATTAAAAATACTACCCCCGCGCGCACGGGGGTGGCCATCTCGTCGTCTCGCATCTCGTGCGAAAAGCGTTCTTTTTCTTTACCACTGGCATTATTATCGTTCAAAAGAAGAAGAAGAGGTATTCTTTTGGAAAAACACGTCTACCTACTATCATCGAATCGTTATTATTATTATTATTATTATTATTATTATTTTTGTTTTTTTGTCAACCCTCCCCCTGCCCGCCCACCGCGTTTCCGTATAGGCCACAAAACTAAAACACAAAACAAAGTTTTAATGAATTTTATTATTATTATTATTATTTTTCATGTTTTTTTCACTCCATTATTGTTTCCTGCAAAGAAAACCATAATATAAACAATATGTTTTACTTAAGTGAATAGCTTTTGTGCGCGGCGCATGTACCCGCGTGACACACGGCTCCTGCAGCTTTCCTTCGGGATAAGGAAATGATTTTCGAGTGTGCAGCACACTACTGGAAATTGTCTGAATATTATAATCCCAGATGCTTTTAGTACTCAGAGGTTTGTGCGGTCCGTTTTGTTCTGCCTCTCGCCACGCCCCCTCTCACCGTAATATCTCGTCGGAAATAATCTCTTATTCTCTCGCATACACGAAGGGCACGCGTGTCGAATGGGGAGGGGGGGAGTTAATATCCCAATTGGTCTTGGTACAAATTGGTCGTATGGTAAAATTAGTCGCGTGAAATTGATCGTTTAATAAATACACACAAAAAAAAAAGTGTTTACTTCGCTCGTCGGGGTGTTCTTCGCACGTCGAGTGGGATTCTCTTGACGGGTGTATTGCATTTTAAAGAAACGATAGATCATTTCTTTAATGAAACGATTCTGAACGAACGAAGTTAAAAATATAAGAAAAAAAAAAAAATGTTCGAAAAGTGTCCAAAAATTTTTTTCACATTTACAAAATTTTCTTGCGCCAAAATCTTTTTTATAGGATTTTCTATCTATGTTTAAATTTTCATAAAATTCGGATCAAGAAATTATGGTTTCCGAGTCGTTTTTGTCAAATTTTGGGTAGTTTTTTCCAAAAAAAAAAAACATTGAAGAATTGAGAAATTCAAAAAATGACCTCTTTAAAGTACAATCTAAAGGCAAATCCGGTTTCAAAAAGTTATCGATCAAAACTTTTGGACAAGTATTTCTATACGAAAAGTTGTACACAGAAAAAAAAAAAATAAAAAAATAAAATAAACATCATTGTAAAAACACTAGCTTCTTCATTTCACTCAGAATCTAAAAAGAGTTTACTTCGCTCGTCGGGGTGTTCTTCGCACGTCGAGTGGGATTCTCTTGACGGGTCACGGGTGTATTGCATTTTAAAGAAACGATAGATCATTTCTTCAATGAAACGGTTCTGAACGAACGAAGTTAATTATAAAACAAACAAAATTCGGAGTCGAACACCGGTACAGTCGCGTGATAGGTCGGTCGCATTACCATTACTTATTAAATTATCAATTTTACGGAAATCGCGGTAATTGCGACTCAAATCATTCATAAAAATTTTTTATCACGCAAGTTCAATCCTATTATGTCAATTATAAAATGTTTACAACAGTACAAATCTTTAAAGACTATAAAAAATCAAATTATTGACTTGTTGAAAATAATATTTTTGGAAAAAAAAAAACTGTTATGTTAAATAAAAAAAAAAAAAGTAATAATAAATAAAAAAAAAAACAACATTTTCAATCAAACACATGCAATTATAATAAAAGTGAAGCCAGCCTAAGTCGGTGTTGTAGTTAAGACAAATGATAATTATTTTATTGGAACATTTATAGTCAACAGCTAAAAGCGCTATTCAATTGTTTAGTCAATTTTTTTTTTTTTTTTTTCTTGTTCTTAATCAGTTTATTTTATCAGTTTTGACACTCAGTTCAATCAACGATAACAATATGTTGTTAAAAACAATTGCGTACGTGCACAAGTGTGGAATATAAACAATAATTTTAAATTATTGAAAATTCAATAATAATATAAATAGTTCTTAATTTTGGCGTTTTCTTTTGTTGCAGGTACGTATCCATTATTTAGTTCACATACTCCTCTGGATTTGGATCGAACTGAGAAAAACTTTTTCCGGTTAAGACGTATAATTAACGTTTTCATATCGAAAAATATTATGTCTGGTAATCACAGAGGTACAGAATCTCCCTTCTGTTACTGGGGGAAAAAAAAAAAGCGTACCCTTTTTAATTTATCAAAATGAATCGCTGAGAACGAACAAATGGTAACTATTCACAATTTTCAATTTTATATTTTTATTATTATTTTTTATAATTATTAATATTATTTTTATTATTATCTATTTGATTAGTGCTTTTAAATTTTTTTTGTTAGATTTTTATATGCAGAGAGTTGAACTTAAAACGGAAAAATAATTACAGAAAATATTTACTGTCCAAAACCGATCAAATTGTCATTACATCAGGCTTCATCCCCTACATTATGATGAGGTGAATTTTTTCAGGGGTCGCTGTTCATTAAATTTATTATTGAGCCCCGTCTATTATTTTTCCAAGTCCAGGCACTGACTATAACAGGAGAAACATATTGGGTAAAAGAAAATTTTAAATATTTCAAAAGGAAAAAAATCGGAATTTTTTTCCCTCTTCTTAGTACCTAAGCAAGCGTAGTGGAACGTAAAACCGGCTCGCGTTAATTGTGTCAACCCAGTTGAACAAAGACAAGTGCGATTTCCACTTGCAAGCGATACTGCCGCGCGCCGCCGGCAGAGTACAAAATCGTTTAATCGTGTTAAAGTCACGTCTAGAGTTTTCGGAAAACATACGAAACGCGAAAAGAAAATGCGAGCGACCGAATTATTCTTAGTTTTCGCGAGCGTCGTTTTGCTTTATGGTGCGTACGGCGTACGGGCAAAAGGCGGAACCCGCCTGTTCGTCGCGGCCAAGAAGAGAGAAGACAGCGTGGAAAAAGACCCGTCTATGGAGGACGTCTACCGAGGGGTGCTCAGACTTTTGGTGCACAAGATGAAGACTTGGCTGAAAAGCGATCCATCGTCCAAAGCGGAGGACGAGAGGATTTCGAGATACTTAGGATTTCCGGACGAGACCGTCGGACTAATAGACGACGCGTTCACGGAACTCATCTATCGGCACGTGGCCAAACGGACGGTGAGAATCGACAACTTGGGCGCGGCCTACTTGTACTCGTGCGACATAGAGCACATGTACGACCCCGGGGTGAACTGGGTGAACAACATCCAGGTGAATTTCGAAATGATATTGACGAACCTCGGGGAGAAGGTGGAGGACAACGGCGGCGTTCGCGGAGAAGCCGAATTGGTCGACGACCTGAGACGGAGCTTGGAGGCGATCGAACGGCCGGTGGACCGCTGGTACAGGGCGAGCATAGCGTTGGTGAAGAGCAGGGTGTTCACAGAGCGTTCGGCCAACAAGACAATGGACGGTTTGAAGCGGCGGTTCATCCGCGAGTACAACCGGAAATTGGCCAAAACTTTCGAGTCGGAAACGGAAGTGCTGAGGGCCGTGTACAATCACGTGGGAATAGCGCGGAAAATCGTACCCGACCTGTTCGGTTTCGCGTACGACCACGTGGTGCTGTTGACCGCGTTGCGGAAATTCGACGTCCGCGATCTCGACGACAACTCGCCGGTCACTCGTTGTTCCGACGCCCTCGCCCTGGTCGCGGCCATTTTCGTGAACCGTCACTTCGAGTTCTTGAACACCGAAGATTATTTGCTGTTCAAACGCGACATTTTCCGTTTCCTCGACTTCTTCGACCCGCGATCGGAGTACGCGGCACGCGAAGTATCCATCGCGGAGTACAAAACGGACGGCAAGGATTTCGACGAACGCGTGTGGCGCGCGACCAACACGGGCATCGAGAAAATGCTGACGGTTTTCAGCAACGAAATGGCCGACGAGTGGGCGAAAAACAGAACGGTAAAAATCGACTACGGCGGCGGCGGGGACGCGACGACCGTCGACCGGGCGCGGATATTGGAGTTGATGGAGAAGAACGTTGGAGAGGCGAAGGGATTTCTGGCGGAATTAAAGAGACGATTCGGATTTGACGGGGACGGCGAAAACGGTGACGGTGAATACGCTCAATGGAGGCGATCGATTACCGTGGCACTGGGATCGGAAGAGAAACGGGAACAGAGATAAATTAATATGTTCCGTGTAAATTGATTTTTTTACGCGCGTTTTAAAAAATTTGCGATACGTTAAACCGTAATATTCGTTTGTCTGATAAATAATTAATAATCTGTGTTGGAGGAAAAGTTACGCATAATATAAGTAACGTTTGCAATCTTTTTTCTTTTTTTATTTTTTTTTCAGTCACATATTTATAGGTACATATTTATTTGGCAACGGTTAGTGTTTTGAAATATAAAGCTATTTACTATTCATTAGTAACCATTTTTCGGATTTCTTGAACGAAAAAATCATAATTATTATTATTATATTATTTGTTTTTTTTTTAAAAATTGTAAAATTTGTTTTTATTCGTGTAACACAAAGCACGATAACTTTGACGCACCTTAATATTGTGTTTTCGTATTAATATTTTAACTTGTATATTATTTACAACATTCAAACGTCGGTGAAATTGGTTTTACACGAATAAAATAATTGTCATTGATAAAATGATCAAAATGTTATTTCGCATTTTTGTATTCGCATAAAATCAGACACCGATATTATATTATTTTGATGACGTAGTTACAATAACTACAAATTAATGGAATTATTTTTTTGCCTTGACGAGTTCTCCCGCATTGAATTATTTTAAAATATAGGAGAGAAAAGACCAGTATTGTACTAGAAAAGTATGGATACTCGTGATAGGTATGCGAAAAATCTAAAAACAGGAATTATTTTAATTTCCCCGTCACTATTATTCTTCATGCATATAAATGGCAGTGTCGCGAGTAAAAAAAATTCAGGCAAATCAAATTTGTGTAAACAGCAGTTAAAAATTCTACGCCAACTGACACCTGTGTCAACGGTTAAAAAATGAATACGTGTATATTTTACTACGCCGCAATACACAATCGAAACGCAAAACACTGTTTTTTAACAGAGAATTTGAGTAAAAAAAAAAAAAAAAAAGATAAAATATTCCGGTTACTATTATAAAACGATAGTCTTGGGAAAGAATATTATATAGATACTGAATTAATATAAACATATAAATATGTATATGTGATTTGTGTACACAAGAGATTCTTGTAATTTGGATACTAGAAATAGGTGTACATATCGTCAAATTTAGTGTAGTACGTTCGGCGTATTGATGGTTGAAGAAAATAACTAATTAAATTATTTAATGAATTAATTAATGTCAATTGTCAACCACTTATTGGGACTGTGCATATAAATTTATTACTAAGGCAAGGAATTTGTAGCATTTACGTTTAATTCGTAGTAATACTCAAAGACGTAGCCAATCAAACACAAAATCTTATTCGTATATCACAGAGTTAAAAAAAAAAAAAAAAAATTTTTGTTGCATTTTTTTTTTTTTTCGTATTTCCTTTCGATTTTCATAAATTAATGCGTAAATCAATTAACACTAATCGAACACAAATGATTTTAATTTTCCCATCGCTATAATTCTTTCACAACTTTTATGGCGGTATCGCGCGAGTAGAAAAAGTCAAATTTTTGTAAATAGGTAGCAACTGTAAGTATTCAGCGCCAGCTGGGACAGCTGTGTATCAACGGTTAAAAAACGAATACGTGTGTTTTACGACGACGTCGAAACATTCTCTTAAAGCTTTCGAGTTACTCGTACAAACAAAATATATCGGCTGTGTTGTAGTTTCTCCGAAAAAAAAAGGGAGAAGCTACCACAAATTTGAGTAAAAAAAAAAAAAAAAAAAAAAGATTATAAAATATAACTTTATTGCCAACGGTGTTTTATTTTCGGGCGATTATCCGTACAAAACGTTTATAATATTACATTCGAATAATATAAAATATATTTACATTCCGAAAAATATCTCGTCGTCGAGCAATATTTCAATTCGATTGGCCGGCATTGTGCTGTGGCGCAGTGATTGTGCGATTTCTATACACCCGTGACATTTTGTCGAATTCGTATTATATTATATTATATTATATCGGTGAGCGATTATGACGTGTTCCGTGATTGTATATGTACGTAGCGTGTCACGTGGATATTCAATTTGGAGTTTTCGAATCGATTCGAAACAATATAACGCGATAACACGTGAGCCTAACCGTATTTTAATGTGTACAATACGACGACAACGCGTACCCGTATGATAATATTACAGAGTAGAAATGTTTTACTACGACCAAACGTACTGTTGTGTTGTACACAACGGGGGGGGGGGGTGCTCCGGTACGATTTGACAACTCATTTGATCTATTAATAATTTTGAATTTTGAATTCTTTTTCTTTTTTTTTTTTTTTTAGATCCAAATTTTTGAATTTTAAACTGTACTATACACTACGGTTTTCGAAAAAAATCAAACTAGCCATTTTATAACACTGATTTTTAGCAAAACCATTAGAAAGCGACCAGTGTTGTTCAAAATTATTATTTAAACAATAATTATTATTGTATTGTTTTCAAGCGAATCAAATAACCGATTTTTATCTTAATAAAAACCTACTATTTAAATTCGTATTCAAACGCGTGCGCGATTAGAAAATATAATATCACGGATATTGGATACAATTCGCTTTCCGGGTGGAATATCCTTGGTGAGTGTACTGAGAAAGAATTGTATTAAGAAATGATTTCAACAAAATGATTCCGGTCAGAGGTTCAGTTATTATACAATAACCGCGTAACGATAATAATTATTACGGTACAATGGTTACCACGGTAGGTTAGGGTAGAGGTTAACGGTGAGAAGAGGATGGGAAAAGGCAGGGTTGGGAAAGGTACGGAATGGTATGATGGGGTAGATGGATAAGTGGTAGGGGCTAGGGACGGAGTAGAGGGTATATGGGTAGAGGAGGTATGGGATGGGATAGAGAAGAGCACCAATGAAAGCGAAAAGTGTAAACCCTTTGAAATAATGCGAATTTCGAAAAGAGCCAAGTAGTACTATGTGTATACTTCTAAATGTGTTTTTTTTTTTTTTTTTTAAATTATCAGGTAAATTGGGTATAACGTTGATATCAAAATTTTAAATTTAGTAAAATTTACTAAAAATATATTCTAACAAGATCGACTTTGAAATCGTTTGCCCCCACCCCCTCAGTCTGGACGATGCAAAATATATGAAAAAAAAAAAAAAAACGTATTTCGCTCAAAATTAGTTCGTAACGCGATACGGCTCTCTTATAATAATATTATTATTATTATTATTATTATTGTGCTGACATCGTAAACCGCCGAATTCTTCGGTGGATATTATTAATATTATTTTCGCAGTCGTGCGCCGAGGTTAATCCGAAGAAATACGATAGCGACCCGAGGCCGAGTGAACTCGAAAACAAATAATAAACGACCGGTCCACGGATCCGATTCGAAACGCCGAGTCGCAGGCGCTCGTTTTGTATTATTTATTATTAAAATAATGTGAGTCACGTTGCATTCGAAAACGTGATACGTTTAAATATAATATAATAAATACATAATGTTTAAACGTATATACATATAAGTATATTGTATATATTTTTTTTCAATTTGAACTTTAACATTTCTATCACATAATAATAATAATAATAATATCTAGTTGCTGTTTTCCGCGCCGGAGAAAAGTAATTTTAATTTTAAAATCGTAGGTGGTACACGCACAGTTCGAAAACACGGCACGTCGTAAAATATTGTATTATTATTATTATTATTTTTTTTTTTTTCCACTTCCTTTTCATAAGACCACCGATATATTATAATGTTATTCGTATTCGATTTCGAGTTACGTCGTCGGGGATTCTTGGATTCACGCGAACTCGTGACAAAAAAAAAAAAAAAGTATTATATTATAAACGCGTACGTATCGACCGAAAACCAAATTATTGTGACTTTCGAAACGTTCGGAAAAGATTTTCGTCTCAAACCGGGTGCATAAACGACGGAAACGGGGGTCAAGTAGGGGAAGTCACTCTTGGACGTTTTTGAGGGGGTCAATGAATATGTTTTATTATCTCCCCTCCCTCAAAAAACAAAACGAAAATAGAATTTAATATATATATATATATAGGCGCGCACTAAGTAAATTCAATGGTAAGTATGAAATTTAATGTTCAAATTTGAACTTAGGGAAGTATACGGTATTGGGTATAGGCATATTTAAGTATTTTTGATAATAAAAATAATGACTGAAATATAATTACACACGGCTAGTGTGGGGCGGGGGGTGTCTTTTGCCCTGGGTGGTGAAATTTGAGGGCGATAAAATTAGGAGGGACGTGCTTTAAAATTTGTGTACCACAGTCGAAGGTCGATAAGTCATTTTTACAATAATGATTTATTTAATTAATTAGGTTAATTTTTAACCTAATCGCGTTCATTGCAACACAATACTCATTCTGAGATTCTGAGCGATGCGAAGAAGCTACTGTTTTTACAACTAAAACCATAGCGAAAGACGAGGCTACTATATAAATAATTTGGCCTTTATCTCCTCCCACCATTCGTCGTCGCGTCGTCGTACATCGGTCGCGTACACGCGTTGCAAATGATATTATTATTTTTTTTTTTTTTTGGAATAAAAAATACAAAAAAAAAAAAAAAAACGTAAAGTCGGCGTTACGACGACCACTAATGATATTTCATAAATTGTTGACTTTTAAACGTGAAATAATATATTCTTTGAGAATATAAAAACGTCTAAAACGGCGGGAGGGGGGCGGGGGAAACAACAACGACCGCATTACTTACGACTCGCGTTTCTACGAGACGCGTAAAACGGGACTCGTGAAATAATAATTAATTTCGTCTTTATGCGACTTTAATGAACTTTTGTATATTCTATTGCACGAAAACGAATTTACACTCGTAGCGACGACGTTATTATTATTCGTCCGCGAACACATACGTTACGTTCATTTTTTATTATTGTTTTTCGCCGCGCGGCGAGAGCTGTTATTATTGTAAAACGCAATAATCGTTTCTTGCTCGCGAGCGAACGTTACTCGCTTCCGACCAGTGGTTCCCAAACTTTCTTCCCGGCCCTTTTCACGCGGACCGAATCCCCATTTTCGGCGTGAGAACGAATGGCTCAAAACTTTCATAATTATTGTCTGATAATTATGGGAAGACGTTAGCATTGGGTAGATGAAATATTTTAGACGGGCCGAAGATAAACTTGCGGTATTTCTTTTTATCAAAGGTTTCCCTGGGGATCCGCAGTACATAGTTTGGGAAACACTGGCCTATGAGATTGAAGCCTAGTCGAATTTAGGTCAGAAATATTATTCCATTTTTCAAGGTGTTGTGTCCACCTATACATTTCTTTCTAAAATATTATTTAAATATAAAATTATAATCAATGTTAACGGACACTTTACAAGAATTCATTGAATAGAAATTCCATTCTGCCTTTTCTATAACATTTTAGATTCTGAACGAACTGAAGAAACTAGTGTTTTTACAATGATGTAAATTTTTTTCTTTTTTTTTTTCTGTATACACTTTTTCGTATAGATCTACATTTTGAATTTCTCAATTCTTCAATTTTTCTTTTTTTTTTTTTTTAAACTACCCAAAATTTGACAAAAAAGACTCGGAAACCATTATTTTTCGATCCGAACTTTATAAAAATTTAAACACAGATAGAAAATAATATAAGAAACATTTTGGCGTGAGAAAATTTTGAATATGTGGAAAAGAAAATCGAATAAAATTTCCATAAATGTGATTTAAGGAGAGTGTCCAGACACCCAAAACACTCCCCTTGGTTGCGCCATCGCCACTGCTCTCTCTTACACCGAATGTGATTAAAATGTAGTGGTAATAAATCGTTGGTGTAGCGAAATTCGAAATATACACGTTCGAGGTAATTGTCGCGTGCGTATTGTGTGTACAAATTAAATTAAAGTTCGTACGTTTTCGCCGTCGGGTACGGAGTTTATTGTTAATAATATTATAAGGGTAGTTTCAAGGCCATTTTCGGAAAACCGTGTCCCTCCCCCATATTAATTTTTGTTTTGTTCATTCGCGATCAGACAAATCGATCGATTATAATAACAATTCATTATTATTAATTTATCGCCCGAAAACGTAATATCCGAAACTACAAACCATCAACGGTTTATCTCTCTCATTAAATGTATATTAAAAATGTGATTAAACTGAAAATTTGAATTTTCTATAGTTTTATTAATTAAAAAAAAATATTAATAATAAATAGACAGATAGATAAGTAATCGAATTAACATATTTATGAACAAAAAAAAAAAAATTTACACGTTTTTTTATGCTAAAATTTTTCCTTCTACAAATGAAACGTCCAAGACATACGTCCAAGTGACTATAATTTCGTTTCGGTTCTCACAGATAAATTTAATATGAATACAATATTAAAAGTTCAACGAAAAAGCAGAAAAAATTTACAAGTAGTGGTCTACGGGGTAAAAAAAAAAAAAAAAATCAAGGAATCATATCTGATTAAAACCATCCCTTCCCCCTACCGCCACCGTGCACAGACAACAGGTATCTCCCCGACGACGTAGCAAACGTCGTAAACTCCCAGAAATGGGTGAAATTTTGGATTACTCGCTCACGTGTTTTCTCATTCGAAACTACTTTTTACCGGTAAAAATCGAAAAAAAAAAAAAAAACAATCCAATCTTATTCTTATTCTTGCCGCGTGTGGATTTTTCTTCGAACGCGAACGCGCAGAATTGAAATTCCGATTGAATTCGATTGGAAAAGTTTTTCGAATCCGACTACGGTTTCTCCGCGCGTGACGTTTCGTTTCCAAATTTTCAGTAATCCAAATATTTTTTTTTTTTTTTTTTCGTTCCGTATAAAAAACACACTGTATTTCCAATATAATAATAATAATAATAATATACATAATATTATATTAAAAACATAAATGGGGAAAACCGACTCGGAACCAGTGGCGAAATTTCGCTTTTCTAGAGTAAAAAATATTCTCCCGGATGTTCTTTGACCAGTAAATTCGTTTTGTCTCGTGAAAGGACCGAGCGTAATGCAGATTTGCATATTATTTTGTAGCAGAGGTCGAAACATTTTTCGTCGAACATCATTGGAATAAAATTTACGTCGCGAGCCGTTTGCTTTGTGAAGTTTTTCGATGACTCACAGTACCGAACATCATCCAGTTCTAGATTATTTTTTTTTTTTAATATGATTTCCCGTAGAAAATATCTTAATTTAAACTTCCTATTCAAATCAATCAATAATAATAAAATAGATTGTATCCCTCTTAATTGGAGAAAATTAATTTTAAAATCAACCCGAAAAACACTAGAGACAATAATTTATTTTTCATAAAAAGTAAACATTCAAAAATTATTCAGTAAATTCTCCAACAAATGTGCTAGTGTCATTAGGTAATTCAACCAATCTAGATTTTTTTTTTTTTTTACTGTAGTGTTAACGATTTAAAACAAATTTGTAATTTAATTTAATTTTATAATCAGTTCCGAAGCATTGAAATTTTAAATTAAAAATGCCCAACATTTTTTTTCACATTTTCAAAATTTTCTTCCGCCAAAACATTTCTCATAATATTATTGTCTACCTATGTTTAAATTTTCAAAAAGTTTGGATCCAAAAATTATGGTTTCCGAGTGTTTTTTGTCAAATTTCGGGTAGTGTTCCCAGAAAACAAAATAAAATTTAAGAGTTGAGAAATTCAAAAAATTACATCTCTAAAGTACCATCAACTAGAGGCGAATCCGGTTTCAAAAGGTTGACGGTCGAGACTTTTGGACCAGAGTTTCTATATTATTAAATTATATTATATATAAAAAGTGTATACTTGGGCACCATGGGTATTCTTCGCTCCTCGAGTGGACGTATATCGTATTATAAAATGTTACGTTAGACAATAATAGCAGATAGCTGATAACAAAGTACGTATCAAACGGAAGTATACTTATAAATAAATACGAAAATTTCGGTTAGCACTCTTATCAGGCCATTGGCATACATTATGTATTACGTTTTCTGTGAAAAAATTAATTTTTTTTTTTTCTTGTCTCAGTGCCTTTTGCCCGTATCAATGCCTCATTAAACCCGCGACAGATGATAATAATAAAATTAAACAATATTATGTCATATCGTTATCACGCTTTTTCTTCTGGATCATTCGCAGGACACTGCAAATCGGTTTTACTTCGAACGTGTTTTGTACCGCTATCAAAATATCATTCCGTTTTACTGGGAAATCGTTTCGACGGAATTATTTTCAAATTAAAAAAAAAAAAAAAAAAAAAAAAAAAAACGAGGTCGACCGGATTTGCGTATTTCCCGCGATTGAAACCGATTCGATATTATTATAATATATTATTATCCGTGCGCATTACGCGGTGTCATAAAATAACGCAACCAGTGTGTCGAGTTAATAATTTCACGCCGTGTAAACATAATATTATTGTCATACGCCGCGTAACGATTTCCAAAACGATAAAGGTCGACACAAATATTTAGTTTAGATATTATTATTATTATTATTATTATTTATAAATAAACGTGTTTTGTTTTCAGTGTTATTAGAAAATTCGTTATTATCAAAAAATCAAGCTCGGATTTAGAGGGGGGCTATGGGTGCCCGAGCACCCCCTGTCACATCAACCTCACAACACAACAAAATTATATAAAATTATTAATCGACTGAAAAATACGATATTTTCTTTTAACGCAATCGTTTGCCGCATTTGCGTGGAATTGAAATACAATAAAATGTAGATAAACAAATGTCGTATTATAAAAAAGCTGGACATATTGATTCTCACCATGGGCTTTGTTTTCGATTCGTGGGTGTAATTGTAGGTATGTTAAATTTAAAAAAAATCGATAGATAATTTTAAACTTTAAAGGCATTTTCGTCAACGTTTGAGTAGTTTTTCCAAAATTTTGAACAAACTATTGAAAATTTCGAAAGATTCTACTAATCCATAAATTTGCTGGTCGAAACTTACGGACAAGAATTTCTACATGAAAAAATAAAATAAACATCATTGTTAAAACACTAGCTTCTTCACCCCACTCGGAATATGTAAAACGTAAAATAAACTGAGTTGATCATTAGTAAATTAATCAAATGAAGTGGATAATGTATTAAATGTTTTTTTTGTAATAGACATATAAATATACAATTATTAAAAATAGAGATTTATATTAAGGTATAATCAGTAGTTAGCTGCTATTAGTATTCAGGTAGTTCTATTGATCGAGCACCTCCTATTTATGATTTCTGGATCCGCGTCCGCAAAAAAAAGATAATGTGTTTTCGACGTACCTGCCTAATGTTTTATTTTAGGGATGGGTTCTCAAACTCTTCGAACGCCCCGAACTTTAAGAAATTCGCACATTTTGAAGTTCGAGAAAAGAGTCAGTTCGAATTCGAACTCGAATCTCTCGAACAGTTAGAATAGTTCTAGTTAAGTGTGCTATGTTAAAATGTTCGAACGGTTTAATCGGAAAATTTTTTTTTTTGAAATTTTTACTTTTACTATTGTTTTTAAAATGTCGATTTAAAAGTTTAACAATTGAAACTTAAAAGTATTGAAACACATAATTTTTAAACATTAACTTGAAATTTTACTACTATTATATTTTTCCTTTTCAAATTAATTATGAATAGATTCTCAAATGTTTTAATTTTTTTAAAGTTTGAAAAAGTTCGAAAGTAGTTCGAATAAAATTCAAATTCAAGTTCAAGTTCGAGTTTGAAAATATTAATTGTTTATTATTATTTAATTAACGTCGAATTCGACACGTAACCAACATAACTTATTTTCAAGAACCTTAATTAGGGGTTATTTTTGGTATTATTGGGGCTTAATTAGCGCTTGATTTGGTATTATTTTAATAATTATGGTCTTTTATCTTCTCGGTTGCAGATCGAGTTATGGTTAATTAGCTTGAATTGTATACACGTTTGATTGTCCGCGTTATGTCAGCAACTCATTTGTGTTGTCTCCACCTTCGAACCCTGCGGTAATTATATTTTTGAATAAGCCTAATTAAAATGTGTCCCACGAGTTTCACCTGCTATTGAAAATAACGACGAAAATGTTCACTGAAAAACACAGTGGCGTATTTAAGGGGAGGGCGAAGGGTGGATCGTCCCCTCCTTGGGTTTTTTCATCGAGATGTGATATTATACATTTATAATACCTAATTTATAAACGTTCATCTACCGAGGGCCATTTTTAAAAGAAGAAGAAATAAAGACGATTTTACTGTAACTATTTATTATACTTTGATACTATTGTAACTAATATACAAGTGAATAATATTTAATTTGAAATTTTATTTTGAGTGAAATTTGTCACTGTCTACAATGATTTGTATTTAGTAACAAGATTTAAACAAATTATTATACATTACCTTTTTGTTATGAAATACCTGTTTCATTAATAAATATATAATAATAGGTAATATTATGTACTATATTATGTACTATTCTTTTACTTAATCACATATGATTGTAATTTGCGATAATAATATGAAAAAAATCCTTGCTTCAAGTGGTTTTAATTTTCTGTTTAGAACTTTAATTTTACATTGGTTTTACAAGGAATACCTCCAATAGTCTATTTATTTTTTACGGATAAGTACATAATTTTATTCTAAATATCACTAAAATTGTAAATTAATATAATATATACATATTATGTTAAATTTAAATATAATTGTACGGTGTACGAACTGTAGTGGTAATACTGATACTCAATACTATTTTTTTATTTATTTATTTTTTCTACCCTTATCACTGCACATATGTGTTAAACTCGAATTAAACTAATATTTTCCCATTTTTGAACAGTGTCTCGAGTGACGCCAACGGTCGTCTAAAACTACGTTAGTGAGTACGTTTATTTCCCCTCACGACCGACGCCCATACATTTCGCGCGATCAAGTCCCGGGGACTCGGGGATTCGGTAGATTAAGCAGCGCACAGCACTTATGTATGTATGTAATATTATATCGTCGGTGTTTTAGACCGTCGAGTTAAGACCCGCAGTTAGGGAAATAAGGAACCGACGAAAATTTACGCGTCTGCCATCAGCAGTTGGTCCGGCTGCAGTTAATCCCGCTTCTGACCGCGTCCAATCGCTGGTAAATAATTTGATGTTTAATACCGATAAAAAATCTGTTATCGTTTTGAAAACGATAAACGCACGAGCAGACTCGCTCAGACTCGAAATCCAAAGGACGAGCGTAAAATTTAGATTGTTATTTTTCGAGCAATGTGCCCCCCCCCCATAGTGTTTTCACCCTTACCCTACTGACAAAATAAAATCGACTGAAAATGTCATCGTTCAAAGCCGTCTACGGCATTCGTTATGATGGTTTGACGTGGTTTTTTTCAACCCCTACCCTCCCAATCCTACGGGACAAATCTTGCATTCCTCAAATTATTACATTGTCCTGGATGAAAACACTTTGTGGCCGGTGTTCGTGTGGATTGGACGTTATGAAATAAGTTACAATGTCACGGATTATTGAATTATTCGCAAACTTAAAAGAATAATGTGTAATTTTCTTTTCTTTTCAAGACTCGAAATTTAAAAATTTTAAATTTTAAACAAAAATACGAAATATCCATTTTTGTGAATCTGATATTGGCGCTTAAATCTCCGAATTTATTTTTATTGACGTCATAATATTGTAATTTTTATGAAGTATTTGTTAAAATTATTGAATTATTTGCATACCAAAAAAAAAAAAAAAATCGTAAAAAATGAACGGATTAACCTTCAGTAGAATTCAAGGATTTCCAGGGTACGTATGAACCCTGTATTATATACTTATAAGTGTTTTCTATAATCAATAGTTTAGTATTGTCCTGTGTAACTGTAGATTGTGTTTTTTTTTTTTTTTAACAAATAATCGAGAAATGTATATTATATTATAGTGAACGGAGGAAAATGGAATAGACCTTAATTTGTAGAAAAATAGACAGATGAGAAGAATGAAATTTGGTTTATAGAAGAAAATAGTGGCGGCCGTTTGTACGAAATCATTTTTAACTCTTTTGAAATCACTACACAAAAATGATTTTCGTTTAATTTTTCACTCAAAATGCACTTAAAATGTACTCAAAATTTCATCAGGCATTTCTGATCGTCCTGAAGCGTTATCCTTAATTCGTATATATAAAAAAAAAAAAAAAATAATAATAATAAACATCCTTAATACGACAATCTACTCGCCATTTTTCCATTCCTCTAGAACAAAAATCATATTTCGATTTCTCCCTCTCACCTTTTTTTTTTTTTTTGACGGACGCAGGTAATATTTACTTTTTGGATTATTTAATTTTTTTTAAATATAATATATATATATAAAAATCATTTATGTATCGACGGCTAATTTGTATTCGACGACAACGTATTAACCGGATCCGACCGCGTTTTGCTCGTAGCATCCCGTGGTAAGGAGACGGTTAAGGACGTTATCCTGCCACACTTTTCCCCCGAGCGATAATAATCGATATCGTCACCAAATAACGCGTTTATAGTTCACGCGTGTCTGTGTAGCGAAGACAGACGTTGCTGCCCGCCGAAATTGTCCGACATAATCGACTGGAAACTATAAATACGCCCTTTTCGGTTTCTCTTCCACAAAGGAGCGTTCGGTCGATTCGGTTTTTTTTTTTTTTTTTTCCATCTATTGCCAATAAAAATCGTCATATTATTATTATTATTATTATTATTATTATTATTGCTCTTCGCCGTCGTCAAAGCGCGAATTCACCGACGACCCGGTATTAGACGTATTAGATCCGGTACATTTGATGAATTGAGAAAATTTCTTTTGTGCCGTTTTGAGTCGACTGGACACGGCGCCAGTATTGGGTTTTTTTTTTTTTTACTAGAGCTGTGCGTGTATTTATTTTTCAGGAAAGCAAATTTGTTTTCTAGCCGATTGCAAAACGTAACTTTTTCGAGCACAAAATTCGAATTGTATTGCAACAGATAAATTTAAGAAATTTTTGTTTCGCAGCATTGTTTTTCTCCCGTCATTTTTTCGCTTTTTCTCGAATTTATATTGTATCGTTATTTTTGGATTCTGAACGAAGTGAAGAAGCTAGTGTTTTTACAATGATGTTTATTTTTATTCATTTTTTCTGTGTTCAACTTTTCGTATGGAAATACTTGTCCAAAAGTTTTGATCAGCAACTTTTTGAAACCGGATTTGCATCTAGAAAGTACTTTAGAGATGTCATTTCTTGAATTTGACAATTCTATGATTTTTTTTTGGAAAAAACTACCCAAAATTACACAAAAACGACTCGGAAATCATCATTTTTTGATCCGAACTATATGAAAATTTAAACATACATAGAAAAAATAATATAAGAAAGATTTTTACTCAAGAAAATTTTGGAAATGTGAAAGAAAAACTTTGGACATTTTTCTAACATTTTTTTGTTTTCATTTATTTTTTGTATTATTAACTTTTTTGGTTCATAAACGTTTTATTGAAGAAATGATTTATCGATTCTTTAAAATTTAATACACCAACCAAAAGCTTCACATCCGAGACGCGAAAAATACTCGTCGTGCGAAAAACACCCATCGTGCGAAGTATGTCCAGATTTTTTTTAAAAATTCATTTTCCGGCATCGCATTGTAAATATTTCATCAATTAAACATCTTTAAACACGTATTTTTCGTCTTACACACACCGTATATAATACCGAGTCAAATTTATATTTTACGAAATATAATCTTTTATCCTATTTTATTAAATTGATCAAATTATTTTTTTTTATGTACACAAACTATTAATATTCATATAAATATTAAAATTAAAACTTACGTCATTTGTCTTACCGATAATATGACAATTTCTCGAGTTTCTTAAAATTGTAAATTTTTGCGCGTTCTATACTATAATATTGTAATGTTGGTACTTATATTTTGATTTTTAAGTGCCTTAATATTGCATTTCGTTGACATTTTATATACTTTTTTTTTTTTTTTTTGGAGGGGGGGGGGTTTACTGCAATAAATGCACAGCCTATAAAACATTTAGCAACACACTGTACATACAAAATTGGGAAATTTATTTTAGTAATATAGTAATAACTACAAAAATAATTGTGAAACGTAAAATTTTTACTATTTATTAGCATAGAACTTAATATTCAGAAAAATAATTAACATTTTTAAGTTATGTATAACATTTGAAATCCAACTTAAAATGTATTTTTAAAATAACTTGTTTCGCCAACTTTTTTATTTTTTATTTTATCATTCATCATTAATCTTAATTCTTTTTATTCATAAGCGTTGTTAATAAATTAGATATTATATCAAAAGCCGGTTGACTTCGTACCATGGGTATTCGTCGCTCCTTGGGCGGGATACTCTTGGTGGGCGTGTTGAATTTTAAAGAATCGATAAATCATTTTTTCAATAAAATCATTTTGAACGGAGTTTTAGTTAATACTCATTAATAACATCTCTCCGTGACAGTAATGAATCGAAGCCCTCGATTTATAATGGAGACCCTAATAAATATTTCCCGGAAGGCCAAAAACACGACTATCCGCCCGCCATGCACACTGTTCTGTGACGTGATAAAATAAATATGAACTGTATAATTCGTGCGCGAAAATCGAATAAAGGGATGTAACAACAATAATTATTATTTAACGTTTCGAATTTCCAGTATAATAATTCATGGGATAAAACGTATAAATCGAAATCGATCGCAATATAATCCCACGGTTCGACGTAATGACGTTTATGAGCTTTAAGCTCGACGCGAATTCGTATAAAAAAAAAAAATAGCGACTGGGCATAATAGTTGGGAACAAAAATGACGAATAATTTATCTAGATAAAGATAAAAAAAATTAATACGTTTTTGTCCATATAGGTAAATGGCAGATAAATCTATGATTAATTTTGCTCGTATACAGATATTATAGTTTTTATAATTAGAGGAATCAGGTATATATATACACATATATAAGTCGAAAACATTGCGAATAAATAAAAATAAAAATTGTTTATAAATTTCATTACGGCATGAAGTCATTCTCTGACTTGAAAATGTAAAAACTTAGATTTGGAGGGGGAAAAATTGAAATTTTTTCAAAAGCGACCACATTGAATTCCAGACAAACTAACTCATATTAACCAATACGTTTATTTTTATTTTTAATTTTCAATTTTATTGTATAGTTTATTAAAATAAAACTATCTATAAATAAGTGTATTTAGATAACTGGAATGTAACTGAACAGAAAATCGTCTGAATAAGACAAAAGATAACACATTTTTATTTAGATAACTCGTCCAAATAAATTTCTTTTCCGTAGATTTTTTCCCAACACTCAATTCAATACACCTAATATTTATTTATCGCGAATTCTCTCCGCGAAAACGTCTCGAGGTTGGTGCACACGAGTTTTTACGTATTATCTTAATACCTTATTATACGCGGGGGCGCTCGAGATCTCAAATATAAACAACTTTATATATAATAATATAAAATCCGAAACTCCGCGAAGAAAGTGGAAATAAATAAAATATGAGGGTTTGGATTACACGTGACGGGGGGGGGAGAGGGAGGGGATGGGCGGTTAGCCGAGCGGTATAAAAACAACGCTCGCGGAAAACGTATTTCGAAATGAGAAAAAAGGAAAACTTTGGAACAAAACCGGAGGTCTGTGTCGTCAAATTTGCGCGAGAAAAAATATATATTATGCGTGCGTATTATTATACGTGTACGGAAAGGATAATATGTTATTGTTAAAACGCGTACTCGAGAATAGTGTGAGCGTGAAAGTTGTCCTTGTCCTCGGAAAGGATAATGGTTTTTACGCGATGGGGTTAGATTCTGTTGGTATTGACTACAAGGCTAAACAAATATTGTTATCATTACTTTTTATTTCTGTTCTTTAAACTACCTAGTTAAGTGAAATCAATGTAAAGGAATGTATGTTGAGTTTACGGTTAACAGTCACTTATATTTTATATTTTTATTTTGCAACTAGTTTTTAATTACAAATAGGAAACAAAGTAACTCGACTAAGTTAAAAATTATGGACAAGGGAACCGGAAATACTTTTGGAATCAGATACTTTTGAACGGTCTGTATAATTTTAAAGAAACGATAAATCATTTCTCCGATAAGACGATTCCGAACGAAAAAAGTTAATAATAATAATAATAATATAAAAAACAATAATAGTCGTCATTTTCAACACACTCACCAAGAGTACCTGACCCGAAGAGCGAAGAATATTCGTCACGCGAAGTATTACCGACTTTCTATATTCTTCGCTCTTCGGGTACCAGATACTTTTTGTGCGTGTGTACAATTTTCAAGAAACGATAAATCATTGCTTCGATAATACGATTCAGAACAGAGAAAGTTAAAAATATAAAAAAAAAAAAAACAATAATAGTGTCATTTTCAACACACCTACATATGCATATATATATATATATATTTATAAAGCTTTGGTAAAAAAATGATGGTTTTCCCTCCCCCCAAAAAAATTAAGTACTAGTGGCAAATCTAGTTTCAAAAAGTTGCTGGTCGAGACTTTTGGACAAGAATTTCCATACGATTAGTTTTCACAGGATAAAAAGAAAAAAATGTAATAAAGAAACATCACAGTAAAAACACTAGCTTCTTCACTTCGTTCAGAATGTAAAATGTCACAAATAAAAAAATGTTCTTTCTGCCAACTATTTTTCAAATTATTTCCTATCTATAATTAAATAATGTCATTGGGTTTAAATTAAAAAAAAAAAAAAAAAAAAAAAGTAATAAAATCGTTTTTGTCAAATTTGTTTTTTCTACATGTTGGGAAAAACTATCGATAATTTCGAAAAATAACCTATATTTGATTGTAAATTACTAAACAGTTTTATTTCGAGTGAAATCCTGATTCAAAATGTTGCTGGTCGAGTATTTCGAAAACGTGTACATAATATAAGAAAAAAATTAAAAAATAAATTATACGAAATCGTTGTAGCGCAATTTCGTTGTAATGATTTTCAAAAAAATAAATAAAAATATCAAAAAAAAATTAACAGCAGAACGAAATATATTATTGCATTTGTCGAATCACACCGGGGGACACCCTGTACAACTCGTTTGCCGTATACTACGTATTATTCGAATAATAATAATTCGTCGCGGTGCGGAAAAAACGCCGCCGTTCGTTTTTTAATAAATTCTTTTGAATTAATTGTTTGTTTTTTGTCTTTTTTTTCATTCTCCCTGCGAGCACCGGCATTATCTCTCACGCCAGAGTGACCGCGAATCACCTTCTTTAGGCGTTCCTTTCAAAATCGTTTTCACATACGTATTTCACTACACGTCGTCGTTTCTGCTCGCGCGTTCTGCTTCTGACAATCGTATAATAATAATAATAATAATAATAATAATACGCATATACGACGCACAGAGGTTTTAGTAAATCCTCGCGTTAAGCCCGTCGTCGTCTCTAGCGCCGTTTCCGGCGTCTAATTTGATCCGACAACAATAATGTACACAGGGTGATATTCATTGAGCACGCTCATCAGTGCTCACCCACTTACTTGGCCGTGAAAAATGGAAAAATTCGGAGTGTTTTAATTTAATTTAATTTTTTTTTTTTTAATGTTCAACTCACAATGAAAATAATTACGTTCTCCATAACTATTTTTTTCTCGTGTCATCTTGAAAGATACGTTCTGCGGCGATACATATTTTTTTTTCCAATCGGCCACCCCCCCCCCTTCCCTTCTATTTCATCCACGAAAATTTATTCAGAATATTTTTCTGTGCATTTTGATGTATTGAAATCGACATTCGAACGAGTGTATAGTTCATATTTTACAATAATGCAAATAATTAATTAAAATCAAATAATATATATATATATATATAAAAAATAGAGTTGAAATACCATAATGCTGAAAAAATTATAGTTGTATACTAAGCAAGAAAAAAAAAGCCGGACATACTTCGCACGACGGGTGGTATTCTCTTGACGGGCGTATTAAATTTTAAAGAAACGATAAAACATTTCTTCAGTAAAACGATTCTGAACAAAGGAAATTAATAATATAAGAAAAAAAAAAAATTTTCGAAAAATGTCCAAAAATTTTTTTCACATTTTCAAAATT
>JAIPRM010004664.1:0-22413 GCA_025469315.1 Stegophylla sp. TES_Ste_2020 | reverse complement strand
AAAAAAAAAATAAACATCATTGTAAAAACACTAACTTCTTCACTTCATTCAGAATCTAAAATCATACTTAATTTAGCATGAAAAAAAGGTTTCGCTAAAAAAAGATAATTATTTACATTAATGATTTATATTTGAGTGAGTATTATATAATAAAAAATATAATGTATTTTAGTTTCGTATTTGTGTTCTTAATATTGAAATCGAGATCCCACAAGTCCCATAAATCATCCTTATCTTTTGTGTGAGTGTGTGTGTGTGTATTATATAATAACATTTATAAGAAATAAATTAGTTAAATTTTCTCAACACGGCTTGGACGATGTAAAATATTTTATACACTAAAAAAGATTCTCTCCAAAAAATCTTTTTGTCATTATTAGAATCTCAGAAGTAAAACGATGACCACGAGCGTTTGGTTGATCCAGAAATGGTTTGACTACAACTTGAAATGCAATCCCAAAGACTACAACGGTCTAGAAATGCTGTACGTACCTCCGGATCAAATTTGGCTTCCAGACATCAGTTTGGTTAACAAGTAATAATAATAATAATAATACAGTTTGTTTATAAAGACGTGATTCGTAAAAAAGTTATCTATTTGCGAGTAAAAAATAATGAAAATAAAAATCTTAAGAGAATGTCGATGCAAGTTTTGATGTCTAAAGAAACAAGCACACTAGGTCCGTTCAGTTCAGTTACGTTCAGTACAATTGTTAAGCATGTAATTATATTACCTAGCGCTCACTGCATCCGTTCAGTTCAGTTTACAAACCTTCCGTCTTTATCATTTAATTTTAGTATCAAACCTATACTCAGGTAAATAAAAGAATTTTTATTATTCAGTGTATTTGTTTCAGAACATAGTTTTATTAATTTAATTTGCCAGTATCCTCAGCATATTTAGTCACGGGCCGCCACTGGGTGGCATGAAACAAATTTTCAAATTTGAGAGCGTTGTATAGGATTAAAGGAAAAAATATGCTATCTCTAATAATCACCATTAAAAACTATGAACTGGAATTTTGTTAGGTTGCTCATAAAATAAGCGTATTTCCGCTAGGTATGCAAGCGCATACTCTGTATACCTATGTTTTTACCCCTTTTGGATGTTTAATTATTATATAATTAGATATTAAAATAAATTTATAACATAATCATAATACTACTTCTTAATAAACGTGGGAAAATCAACAACTTGGGAATGTGGAGTAAGATAATTTCCTAATTTTATACATTTTTCGGCAGTTTTTCATTATTTGAGACAAAACTATTGAGAGTAGAGAGATTTTATCACTTTAAAGTTATATGGCAATAAAAATATGTACGGAAAACGTAGAATAAATGTACTGTTTTGAAAACATTTTCGATAAGTAAAAATGTTTTCAGAAAAAAAAAAAAAGTAATTAAACAGCAATGTAAAATTCTATATCTGTTTCACTCCTCTTATAGTATCTAAAATTCTAATATAATAAAATATGGTTATTATTATTAATGTTGATGATACCCCTCTGCTCTCCTCAAAAAATACACCACTATATCTTTTGTCAACTCTAAAGATCAATTTCATTGTACGATAAGACATCTGAAAACAGATTTGAATTGGTTATGTTAAAATTTAAAAGTGATTTAAATTTTGATCAATAAATATAAGTAAAACGTCATAAATATTAAAAAACCATATATTTTTAAGACAAAAATATTATTTATTAACTGCTCTTTCGAATAAGCGATAAAATGTCTGCCACAATTTACATGTGCTACCGTGTCAGTGATATCAATAGATTAAAGTTCTGTTGTGAACCATGAGCCACTTCTATTATTAAGTTAAAGTGTTAAACTGTGTTAAATATATAATGTGTAAAAATTGTATAAAGCTCGAATATGTATAATCGCAGCCATAACGGAATGTAAAATGTACCATTGTAAAATTAACCAGTGTTATATAAAGATAAAAATTAAAGAATCTAGATGAAAATAATAGATATTTGATGATAAAATTATCTAAATAAAGATAAAAGATACATCAAAATTTTATTATCTGGATAAAGATAAATAATAAGCTACATTTTATCTACATAAAAAAAAGATACCTTTTTTAAACTACAAACAAAGATACAAGGTGGTATGTTAACTTTATATTTTAAAATACAATTAATTATTAATTATTTGTAAGTAATCATAACTATTTAAATAATAATATTAATAATAGTAAAAAAATATTAAGTTCATGAAAGTAATATTAATAAACATAGATAATATAAACACAATTGGAGGTTAAATGACTATATAAAATATCATATAAAGGACATTGTATTATATGAAAAACTATGTTTTACAGAATATTTATATATATATACACACACGCACACATAATATTCAGAACATTCTACATTTTAATTGATAATTCATACACATATATAATATTAAATTCATTCCTTTATAATATTAATGAAATTATTCAAAAATATTTTATTTTTTATTTTAATGTCCACTTGTTCATTATACTCTAAACATATTAGTTATTATCATACAAAATAATACAAGATAAAAATTAAAAATATTAAATCTTATATTTAATTAAATGGAAAGATTATGTTCATGAATTAAATAATTAAAGTATGTAAAACGTTTTGGTTATAAACAAAAATATTTTCTCATTGATTTTCCATTGATAATACTTCAATACGTTTTTTTTTATCATGACATACACATTGGCACATGATAATTCTCGCTAGGAATCGAATAACGTTACATAGAAAATTTTGATTATTTACTGCGTACATATTAATTAAATTGCTCATAATTTTCAAACCTTCTTCAGCTACCATAATCTTGCAGTACGTTTCAGCTAAAAAAAGTATTAAAAATAACATTTAAAATCTTAATACAATTTATAAAATTTATTATGTTAGGTAATTAAACAAAGATAATTGAAATAAAGTAATTTAAATTAATAAATATAATTTATATATATTCTATATATATATATGTGTGTGTGTTCTTTTAAAAGTTCATTCACAATATACAAAGAAAGACAGAAAAATTAGTCAGTTTAAACTATAAATTTTCGATAGTCAAAATTTTTTGTTATTTTTACATTAACAAAACATTACAATAACTTGAAACTTCCTCAATATTTACAAAGTAGTTGTTTATGATCTTGTGAGAGTAAATTTGGCTAAGATAAGTATATTTATAAGTCTTTAATAATAATTAATTTTAAGCTTAAGTTATAATGAGCTCTATAACAATATAAATGGTGGCAATAACTGCTTATTATAACTAGATTATATAATTATATAATATATTTGTAGATCATAATAAAACTTTATGTATCTTTACTTTAATTTACTATTTTTTTTTTCAGTTAAATAATGATAGAACAATTTAATATAATACCATTGAATTCAATGAAAAAATTAATGAAAATTCAATAAATAAAAGAAATTATTTTATTTTATTTTGTTATAATTTTTTAATGTGTTATTTTAAATGTTATGAAGAATAGGCTTAAAGTATATGGTACCTATGGTCATTAATTACATCTTGAACGAAAGAAGACTATTTGTAAACAAAGTTCAAGTTAATTAAGTAGACTACATATAAAAAATTGAAATTAAAATAGGAATGTTATTCTTGACAAAATGAGTGTCCAACAATTGAATACAGTGAGGTATTGAAACTTTTTTAGAATGTATTAATCCATTCATCGCCTATTTTTGTGTGGTGGATTCAGATTTATTTGTGTGAAATCCTACCTTATATAACTTAACTACTTAAAACAAAATGAAATATATAATTTATAATTAATATAAGGCAATTAGTTATACTTTATTATATTATTTTATTTATTATTTCAGATATTTCTATTTCGCTAAATTACTATTGGATTAACTTTTAAATTAATTGCCCAACTATAATGTATCACTGAATTTCATTTTAACTATATTCGAATTTACAACAAACTTGAAATTTTCATAATTTAGATTTTTGTGTTTTTATATGTTATATGGTAAACAAATTAAAAGATCAATTGTAAATGAACTATTTAAAACTACATAAACAACTACATTATGAATATTGTTGAAGTTTCAAGTTTTGGTAATGATAATTGTAATAAAAACTGTACTTTTTGACTATTGACATGTATATTTCAAATTTTATATTTTTACTATCTTTCTTCTTATGTTGTGAATGAACTATTAAAGAAAAAATGTTGAAACTCTTCACAGACAGAGATATTGAATTCAACATATTTACGTTTTTGTTAAAATCAGAAATCCCAGTTTCTAATCATAAGAGTTTTAAACTTAAAACACAACAAATGAATAATAAAATCGAGACAGATTATTCTATTATTAGTTATAAGCCATTCTAAATATAATATTGTTTAATTTATGAAAATATCAACAATACACTATCATAGACAAATTCCGGATAGAATGTATATATGAAATAATTTTTTAAACATACCTATTCAATATAAAACTGTTAATTATTATTGCACATAATTCCTTTCAGAAATGTTTTTTGAAGAAATTATTTTTCGTTTTATTAAAATTTAACTCACCCAACATAAGTATCTCACCCGTGGACCAAAGAATACACATGGTACAATTGATTATATCTAGATTTTTACTTTTACAATTATAACTCGTATGACCTATTTTAGTATAAATATCTATAACACAAATATTTTTTTTGATATTTATAACTGCTACAAAAAAAAAAAAAAAAAATGTATGGTTGTTTCTTGAGCAGCATGTATATACAAGGTTTGATCGAATAATTCCGGATCTTTCTTTATATATAATTATTTATAATAGATAAAAATTACAAAACTGTATCCCCTTTAAAGTACGCTTCTTGCGTGACGATAAACTTCTCCCAGCGACGCTTCCACTGACTCTCTGGAAGTCCTCTTCCAGAATGCTCTTCAGCTCCTCTGGTGATTTTTTTTTTAATGGCCTCAACATCGTCAAAATTTTCTTCTTTTATTATCCTTTACATTTTTGGGAACAAAAATTACACTACTTTGGCTAGATCTGATGAATAGGAGGCTTAGAAATGACTGTCATCGTATTTTTCGTGTAAAAATCACGAATGACAAGCGAAGAATGCACAGGAGCGTTGTCGTGGTGTAGCACCCAATTCATGCTTTCTCACATTTTTGGTCTCTTCTTTCTTACAACTTCACGCAAATGTCTCTAAGTTTCAAGATAACGAAAGCTTCTAGGAAGCAATACGTCGTAGGCAATACTCTTCTAGTCAAAGAAAATGGGGAAACATGCATGTCGTCAGTCGAAACTGTTGAGTATCCTGAGCGAGGATCGTCTGCGTTCGTTAGCCAGCCTTCTTTGAAACTATTAAACCATTCGTGACACTTTGAACGACTCAAATATTCATCTTCAAAAGCTTTTTGTAACATCTGAGATGTTTCGGTAAATGTTCTCCTCAACTTCACACAAAATTTGATGCAAACGCGTTGCTCTTCTTTCCATCCCATCACGAACAAAACTATGAAATCGCCAAAAACGAATGAGTCGATTTACTAAAATAACTATCATTCCGTTTTAGAACATTTTATCAACAATCTGAAAAAACATTTGTGCTCAGGAGAACATACTTTACATATTGCTACAAACCACAATTTTTCCTGAAACACTGTCGGCACGTTATTCAAAAACTCCCGGAAAATTTGATTAGACCTTATATTTTCTTCTTTTTGCTGTCACTGCATTTTTACAAGTATTTTCACACTTTTTATTTTACTAAGCAAACATTAAGTCAACATATTGTGAATGCATCATTTATTAATATGACAATATTATCTTTAAAACTACATGTTTACTTACAACAGAATATGCAACCTCTTAAAAATGAACAAAATACTTACGGTTTAATTTAGTGAAATACGCTACAGTCCAGACTGCCCAATACTGACATTCAGGTGTATGCATAACTTGTGCTAGCTGTAATATTGGCTTAAAAGTATTATATTTAATTTTGCCATCAGTATTCATGTCCCACTTTTGTATGGCTTCAGACATTTTGTTTAATACTTTGGATCTAGATGGAGATTTTATAACCCATGCTTCTTTACCATCTGAAGCCAAATGAGCAATTACACCAGCAGCTTTATGGCTAATCTATAAGAAATACAATTTAAATAGTATATAGCTTTAAAAATAAAAATAAATACTTCTACTTTAAACCCATTTTGTGATGAGAATAAAAGTTTGGAACACATTTCAATAAAACTGGTTTGCATCAGCTTTGCTCGGTGTTTTTTTACTTCTGAAATTCTTTCCATTAAATCCATTATGATAAGCACTAGTTTATGTTTATCTGAAAAAGTCTATAAGCAGATCGAATTTAATTGTTATATTAGCAGTTATTATTGTTATTATAATTCTTACTTTCAAGCACTCAAGGCAGTATTTTATCACATGTTCACTGAGAAATCTTTTAAAATTTGTAGGTACTTTATCTGCTACATTCAAAATGATTGACCAAGCCATCTCGAAAATGTCATCACACTGTCTTCGATGAAGTCGATCTTTTATTATTAACATAATTTTCTATATACATATATATACGAGAAGAAAAAAATTATGAATCCAAACATTACAATTTCATTTATATTTTAAATTCATTAACCTTAAATATTCCAGCATTTCCCAATTTGTATATTTGTTCATAATTACCCCGAAGTACAACAAACAATATTAAATGAATACCAATTTTTTGAGAAAATGCTCCATGACTACTAGTAGATACAATATGAAGCAACACACGTACAAAGCGATTAAACTCAAACATCTAAAATTAAACAAAAAATCTTATGCTAATACATCATTACAAAATTAATAATCAAATTCTTGTATGTTTAATTCTTGTCTATTCTTTACTTATCTTTCCATTCCTTTCCTTTACTTCACTTAACATCACTTTTTACTTTACTATCCTTTCCTTTACTATGATATATTTTACTCTACTGTATTTAATTTACTGTTTACCTACTTCACTTCACTTTTTTTTTTTTTTTTACAATAAAGAATGAAAAGAAAGAAAAGAGAATTTCATTAAAAATAAAAAAAAAAAAATTGACAATAAAAAAGCAGAAGAAAAAATATCTAATTTTTCTTTTACATTTTCAAAATTTTCTTGTTCCAAAATTTCTCATACTATAATTTATCTCCAGTTAAATTTTTATAAAGTGTGTGTTAAAAAAGGATGATTACCGAGTCTCTTTTGTCAAATTTTGAGTAGTTTTTTCCAAAGTTTGAGAAAACAATTAAGAATTTCAAAGGTTACCTCTTTAAAGTACCATCTAGAATTAAATCCAGTTATAAAAAGTTATGGGTAGAAACTTTTGGATAAGTATTTCCATACAAAAACGAGTAAAAAAAATTGTAAAAACACTATAAAATATAAATCTAATCATTTATACTCAAGACTTTATCAAAAATTGCACATATGTAGAAGCATTACTATGCTATTAAATAAATATTTATTAAAATAAAAGATCAAAATTTAATTAAATGTTTTTGGACTTAATTTAAACAAATTAAATCTATTTCAAGTTTTTGATTCAATTATTGAACTTAACAGGTTAAATTTTCTTGATATTGCATTTAGTATGAACAAAATTATTGTAGAGTATAATAGAAATTACTATTAATATGGGAGTTATGACTTAATATCTAAAATTAATTTTGTTAATCAAATTTATGTCCTATTATACTCAATTTATCAGAATTTTTTTCTTTCACAGGAAAACATTATAGAAATTTGTGAAAAATAACTTTTCTACAGTATGGTACTAAATGGACCTTAAGATCTTAATATTTTTAAATAAAAGAAACCAAACCAAAAGTAAGATCTATACAAATTTATGTCAAGAATAGATGTTTAAATCAGTAATTCTCAGCCTTTACAATTTCACCATTTCTTTTAGGTTTTCGAAAATGTAGCACCATCTCCAATATTTAAATAAAAAATAAATGTATGATAATTTGTTTTTGTTTTAATTATTCTAGTTATGTAGGTAGGTAATTTGAAGTAACTTTGTAATAATCACAATTATACATTTTTGTGTAATAAGTAATTTACTAAAAGAAAAAATGAGTAATAGAAATCGCCCATCTATGAAATTAAAAATTTTAACAAGAGAGAAGACAGGTACGTGGAGAATGACATTTGTAGCTACACCAATTAGTTCTATCCTAACTGAATTTTTATTATCTTTGATAATATAATATATTGTATTAGTTATGTATAAATATAGATTTATCCATCTTAAGATTTTCTTAATTTTCTTTACTATTTGACATTTACTTTATCAAAATAAATACCCAAAAACATTGTTATGATTATAACTAAAATGTATAACAAAGCTATTCATATACATAAAGCTACATACATATGTCTTTATCTTTCATAAATACTTAGAAATGTGATTTACTCTAGTGCTAAATATTTAGTTATTAGTTAAGAGGTAAAATAAATATACATTATTAAAAAAAAAAACCATTACAGTGTTATGATTATAACCAGGGCTGTGAATTTCATGCATTTGTATGTTTTTTTTATAGTACATCGTATAAGAAAATGGATTCGAACAAAATTTGTTTTGTGTTATTTATAAGTCAAATATGAAATCTTATTTTGCATATTCAACCAGTATGGGCATATAAATTCATGATTTTGCGAGTTCCTCATGTTATTGGTTTTTTCTCAATTTAATAATACGCTTTTCTCATTTTTAAATTTCTTGACTTTGGACGATACAATTTTACCGTTATAATTTTATAGCTGTAATAATCATAGCAGGTACATTTGTTAAAACGGGTCTGGGATTGCATGCTAACTAATCAATGTGTTTTATCTATGTTAAATTTTTTTTTAGATGAAAAAGATCAATAAAACATTGAAGCATTTTTTTTTTATTTTTTTTAGACTATTTTTCAAAGTCATTTTACAGTTACAATATTTATTAAAATAAAATATTTTTTATTCCAGTATAATATATGCATAAAATTATATTTCAAATTACATATTTTGTAATTTATTTTATATTTTGATTTTTTTAGTGCATATTCTTACATATTTTTGAATTTTTAGTGCATATTTTACACAGGGGTGCAATTTCACTGGATATGCAGGGTGTGTTGAAGCTTTCATATTTTTGTTCTTTTTTTTATATATTGATGTTATTTTATGGATATTGATACTTACAATATCTTGTATAACATCCCAACCCGTGGTATGCAGAAAACTCGTAGGTGATACACAAAGAAATTTTTTATCAGATTTTTTTTACTATTATAAATATCAAACAATAGAAAATGTTTATAATTTAAATAATAATAAAATAAATGTGATATTCTTTGCACAATGAATGTTTTTTGCTCCTAGGGTGGAATACATTTTCTTAGTTTACCTAAATCGCTCGGTGCGATCTATAAGAAATTGTCGAAAACAGATGTGAAATCCTTACACTGATCAAATTGATCTGTATAAATACATATACTATAAAAAATCTGATTTCGCGTCGTAAAAGATGCCATAAGTAAGTAAACTGGGTAATGCCAAAATTAAGAATTTAAGTAATAAGAATTCAAAAATTGGGACATAATTTGAATTTTTCAGTGGATTCATCACTTCTCTATTGGAATTTAGTGGGTGTGTTGAATTTCAAAGAAATAATAAGTTATTTTTATAATAAAATAGACTTGAAATGAGACCTACAGTTTCTACATGAAAATTTTATTTGAAAGTCATAAAGTTCACTATCATTACAAAATTTTTTTGTTTTTATTTAGTCAGTTAAATATTACACTATTAACTGTGACTAAAAAAAAATGTTGAAAAGAAAAAAGTCTAAGAAAAAAATGATAAGCATTTTTTTTTTTCAAATATTAAACAATTACTTCTACTAAGACATTGTTCATATTATTTTTAATCTAAATTTAAATTTTCATAAAGTTTAGATAAAAAAAAAAAATTAAAAGCGTTTTATAAAATTTCAGAAAAACTCTTGAAAAATAACCACTTTAAAATACCGTCTAGAGCAGAATTCTGATTCAAATTCTAGTCCAAACACTTGGATAAGTGTATCTACATGAAAAATAATCTAGCTAAGTGTATAAAAATAAATAAAAATATATAATCGAGATTATAAAAGCACTAGTTTTTTCGCTTCACTCAGAATCTAAAATATTTATATACATATATATTGTAAGAAAATTGATTCTCCGAAATTAGTTTAAGAATTAAGGTGGTACGCACAGTAATCATAAAAATGTTTAGTGGTACTCAGCGGTATAAAGATTTGGATCCCGTGTTCTATAATAGTTCAAAAATTAAATATTTATGTAATACCTACCTATAATGCTTGCAAAATTATATTATTAATTAATTACATATTCATTAATAAACGCATCATAGTATGAATTATTAAACCATAAGCTTATTTATTTTAGATTTTGAATGAAGTGAAGAAGCTAGTGCCTTTACAATGAAGTTTACTTTTTTTGTTAATTTTATTTCTATGAACTCTATTTCGTTAAGAAAAACTTGCTCAAAAGTTTTAACAAACGGCTTTTTGAATCAGAATTTGCTTCTAAGTGGTACTTTTTGAAAGCATTTTTTAAAAATTGTTCAATTGTTTTTCCAAATTTTAGGAAAATTACCCAAAAATTGATAAAAACACCTCAAAAACTGTTTCTTTTTTTTTTTTTTATTCAATTTTTATGAAAAATTAAATACAGATTAACAATAATAATATGAAAAAGATCGGATATATTTCGTACTGTGGAAATACTTCATGGGAGGTATATTGGATTTTAAAGAAAAGATAAATCATTTCTTTAATACAACGATTCTGAGCAAAGGTTAAGTTATTATAAAATTAAAATTGTCAAAATCTAAATCTAGAAATATAGGTGGTACCGACACTAGTTAATGAACCCATAATATAACTGATAAAGTTATGACTTGTATTTTTTGTTAAAATTTATTGACTGTTGTGTTACCATGGTCACAATGATTACCTTGTTACCATGGTTACTATGGATGCAATGGACTCAATAATGGCCAACAATCAAAGAGACAAGGGTCAACCTTTTGAAATAATACGAATTTCGAAAAATACTAAGTATTAAGTACCATATGTAGCCGAATTCCTCTTCAAAAAGTGGCTGATTGAAGCCTTTGGATAAGTATTTCTATACAGAAAAGTATTCACAAACTGAAAGAAAAAAAATAATATACATCATTGGAAATTCATAAGCTTCTTCTCTCTGTTCAGAATTTAAAAGAATAACATACGTTTTTCTCATCAATTTTTCTTCCTCTTCTAGGTTAAAAGTGGGTTATAAAACTGTCTGAGCAAAAAATGTTTTTATTTTATTTATTTTTTAATAATAATAAACTTTATAATTTTTATGTGAAAGTGTCATACATGAATAAAAACTCCGCTTAGAATCATTTGATTGAAGAAATGATTTATCGTTTCTTTAAAATATATTATAGGTACCCACCAAATCCCATCCAAGGAATTAGAATACTCATGGTGTCAAGTATGTCCGGCCTTTTTTTTAAGGTACATATGAATCAGCATCCTATTTATCATTAACAATGATGTGATGAAGCAGCTGTAATAGTGTTTTAGGTTTTGTCACATTACGTTGTTTTTTCATTAATCAAATAATCTAAATTTAAATTGTAGGTACTCTTTGATTTCATCACCCATTCACTTAATAATTAACCATATATATATATAATAATTAACCAATGTTTATTATTAAAATAATAAATATAAATAATACAAAAAACTATTTTTTAATGCATAATTACGATTATTATGTAAATAAACATGAACATATTTTGGGATGAGGATCGCCCAAATTGCGCCTATGATTTAACCTATTTTTAGTGCATAAATTCATACATATTTAACACTTTTTAATGCTTCAGAGTCCTTATTATAACCACATATTTATAAATACCCAATAAGAATGTAAATATATATGACTAAACTATTAATTAGTTAAACACAATTAGTTATAATTATTATAAGTTCATGTCTTTATCCTTCATACATATTGAGAAAACTGGTTTACTCTAGTGCTAATTATTTAATTACTGGCAAAGAGACAAAATAATTAAACATTAGAACATTATTAAATCCATAAAAACTACTATAATTTATAATCGAATATTTTATATATAAACTCTGGCACTTTCAAACGATTGAATATTTTTGTAACGGATGTATATACTTCACTTTTCTCAACAGATATTTAGCATTTAATTTGTGTTTCGGCAAGTCCTTTGTTTATTATATACAAACATTATACCTACAAGGTAACAAATTTTAATTTAAATAGATGATATTTACCATATCTTCAGGTGTTCTAAGTTTGTATAAAGCTAAAGAACCAAGGAACATCATTAATTCGTCATAATTTTGATTATCATCCATTAAAGTTAGTAATATAGTAATAATACGACATTTCACTGTTATATCATTTAATAATAATTTCCCATCTTCATTTTGTAGAATACTTATAAGTGATAATCTAATAAAATTAAAAAGTTAGAAATTAATAGATTATAATTTACAAAATAATAAATACAAACCTCCCATACATTTGAATTTTCTTTTCTTTGACATATCTAGTGAGTGCTTCTAATACAATATCTAGAGCTTGATTAATTTGTGTACATTTATCATCATTCAATAAACATTTAAGATCTTTTAAAGCGAATTGAAGAATTTCTGGTCTGACTTTAACCATACTTGAAGCAGCTGCATTTAATATTTGATTTTCATTTGCATCACCACTGATCTATGAAAAGAATAATTGAAACACAAATAAAACATTAGAATCGAAATGTATAACATCCAAAAAAAATTTAATTGTGGTAAAAAATATTACAATTTTAGCTGGAATATCATCTCGTTGACAAGCATTGTGCATTGTGTGATATAAACCTAAAAATTCTAAAGGATTGTTAACTCGACATTCTAAACCAGGAATGTCTGACTTCTTGCAACTCAATGATGTATACTTAGTATGTTCATCAGTACCTTTATTAATATAACAAACATAAGTATAAAAATATTACACACAAAAATTTGACCAACCTTTTCCAGCTAAATTTGTTCCAGATATATCTAAATACATAAGCTTTGGTAGAGACTTTACAATTAATGCTAAAGTTTCATTTTCATCTTTATAAACACCTTGATCTGAGGACGTTGTTTGTGATATATCTAAAAAACTGGGTATATATTACGTAAGAATATTTGAACTATTTATAATGTAATGTATTTTATTTTTAACACTCACACTAGAGACTGTAGTAAACAGATATTTACAAATGCATAATTTTCTTGCAAATGGGGCACATTAAAAAGTATCAATGTATGTAAATTAGTAAGTTTACTCAAATTTTTTAGGTTGCCAACATTCGTGCAATAAGAGAGATCCAATAAATTAAGCAATAAAAACTTATCAAGTATGTCATTTAAAAACACATTGACACTATTATACGATTCTGCAATATCTTGTATTATTAAATGTTTCAGATTTGGTGCATTCTCACTATATCTTATTGGAGATTTAATACGCACAATATTTAAAGTTTCAGAGGTTTTAGAGACTTTCATTAGAGGAACTATTGGTACGTGTGGCCCAATAGTTAACGAGCGTAGATTAATCGCATATTTAAATATGTTCATGTAAGTCTTCTGTGTGAGATTATTACACATTGAAATCGAAATTTCATACAAATTATGGCGCAGTAAATATTCAAGACCATGATCAGAAATGTTTGACTGATGAATACGAATTGATTTCAAGTTTGTTTTAGTAACATCTTCAAACAGACGAGCAACATTGTCGAAAATTATGCCATTATTTTGAAATATTTCCATGAAAGCTTCACATATTACACTTGGTAAAACTAATCCTTCGTGCAACCTATGACCTTGAACATTATCTTGCGTACATATTATATCCAAATTCTTCGCTATATATTTCAAACACAAATTGAACAACGATTCTGGGACTTCTATTTTTTTATACTTGAATCGCATTGGTATAATTTGACGTTCAGTACTCATTATAGGAAGAATCACTCACCAATTACTGTTGTTATTTAAAAAGATCGTCAAGGGACAACAAGTGTTATTCGTTGATCTCTATGTGTAGGTAAATTAATTCAGAAAAGTCTTTGTCATGATACAATCAAATTTTAAAACCACACAATACTGGCGGTGTTTGAATATTATTTTCACTCGTGTCATTGGTTTTGTAAATTAACTATTTAAAGCTATTACAATTTCAATAATACGTTACTTTTCACACCAGTTAAAAGTATTTTACAAAACTGAAAACTACGAAAACTTGTATCATATTTTCCTAATCAATTGAAAACATTCACGAACCATTGAAAATCGATAAAATAGAAAGGGTACTCTCAGCTGATACTTTGTTGGTGCAATAGCGCTTCTGGTGGATGCCTACAACAACTAATAACTGTAGATGCCGTTTTTTTTTAAAAATATATCAATAATTCATATAAACCATTGTTACCAGCTCTTATTATCAATTTTCCATGATATTTACTCATATTCTTATATCCTTGAATAATTTACAGTCAGTCATTAAAATATACCAAATACTCAGTTAGTATGTTTTATGTTTATATTGTACATTAATTTCTTTTCATAATATAAATAAAATAAAAATTACCAATTTACTATAAATATCAAATATATTACTACAGTAAAATTATAATTAGTAGTTTATAATAACAAAGTAGAATTATGTAATAGTAGGCAACTTAAGAAAACAATTTTAAATATTTATTCAACAACAAAATAATTTTACATCAATTCAAAATACCTTAAATATAAAACAAAATTACTTATGATGTACAAGCTACAAAATATTTACAAAACTACGAAAAAAACGATAAATAATTTCTTTAGTAAAACAATTTTGAGCAGTGCTTCAGTTAATATACAATAATAATTGTTAGTCTTATATCCAGTATGATTAACATTAGCTATTTAATTTTAAATAAGTTTTAATAAACGGGAGTATTTAAAAGAAAAAAAAGATAGTTAAGAATATATTAAGTTTAATGAAAGGCCAATTTAATGAAAAAATAATTTTTAATTTTTGCTGATTTCATTTGATATATTGTTAATTATAGCCAGATATTAAAATTATTAAAGTCTGTTTAAATTTTATGTTTTAGATTCACATATTTGACACAGGCATGCACCACAATTTATCATGTGATCAATAATTACAACTTAAGAAGACATTGTTATTGTTGTATTAAAACTGTTAACACAAACTTTCCGGCAACCGATGAACTGAATATAAGGTGATTCAAGTTTATATTTCTTTATTCAATATTAGTGACCAATTTAATTATTTTTTTCAATTTTAGGTCATATTTTGCTACTGTTGCGTCGGAATTGGCTTTGAATTTGAATAAAGTAGGACGTAGGTTCGTAGAAGCTTATGTTGAACTAGTTAATGAATCATCTTATACTTTTTATCTTAAAAAGAAGGAACATAATTTATTGACTTATTTATTTAGTATACAATTTCAATTAAAGGAATGTTGCAACAAGACATACTCCGAAATATCTTCAAATGTGGAGTATATTATAGAAAATTCTTTAAAAAATCAACTGTATTGGTTCAGTATAAGGCAATTTAAAATAACTGGCAGTAGGTGTTACTCTATTTTCACATACAGTTAGAAACCTAAATCTGATGATCAATGAGTAGCAAAAGCTATTAGTTACTTTTGGCCTAAACAATTTTCATCTAAATTTACTAATCATAAAATAGAATTTGAAAAATTGGCTAGGGAATTTTATACTCACAAGAAACTGGTAAAAAGTTAATAAAAGTGGTTTTATAAAAGTGAAACAGGGAAATGGTTTGGGTATTCTCCTGATGGAATACTAGTATATGTAAATAATTATCCTAGTAAGCTAATAGAAGTAAAATGTCCATATAAAGGTAAAATATATAATATAAATGAACTTTTGTCAATCCTCACATATATTAAAACAACAACAGATGGAATATATTATTTAAAAAATAAACATTCATATTACAATCAGATACAACTTGGAATGGTAATGCTTAATGTTAAGAAATGTGACTTTATTTTTTATAGTAGTTTTAATCGTAATTTTTCAGTCATAGAAATAAATTTGGATGAATACTATACAAAAATTTTATTAGAAAAATTAAAATCTACATATTTTCTTAAAATGTTACATGTTATTTGTAAATACAAAAAATAAAAACAATTTTTTTTTGTCTGAATATTAAAACATAAAATGTTTATTGTGACATTATCAATTCAATATTAAATGCATGGATATTTACTTATTAAATGTATCTGTCTTCTCCAAAAATGGGAACACAAAGATTACATATTCTATATATAATATTCATAATATCAAAAGCTAAATGAGCATGAGACCAAAGGTATTTATTATAGAAAATTTTGAATATTTTTAATCTTTGATTAATTCTTTCTATGTAGACTCTTGCCCTTGCTATATCATTTGTTAACATGGCCTATTCCTTAGAAAACCGACAATTGTTTTTTTTTTAAATGGAGATCTTATAACTTTTATGTTATAGCTGTTACATATGGTACCTATTAAATATCCCTTATCAACCATTAGTGTATCATTACTGGACATTTTATGAATTAAGCCACTTTGCTCAAATATAACTTTGTCGGAGGCTTTGCTCCCATATGGATTATTAACAAAAGATATTAGTCCCCCAGAAGTTATACCAATCATGAACTTTAATGTATATATAGATTTATAATTACTACACAATCATATTCGACAAGCAAGATATTTTGGTGCTTGCACAGAAATCTCCGTACAGTCTAAAATAACTGTTTTATCAGTAAAATTTTCAAAGCATAATAGCATATTTGCCAATATTTTCTGTTTAGTAAGCCAATTTAATAAGGTTTAAACATATGTACCAATAAAGAAATAGTTGATCTATATAATACTCTACAAGTTTCAGATGTTATATATTTAAAAATAATACTATGAACAATAAATGATAAGTCTTGTTTAAATTATATAAAAACAAGTAAAATTTTTTCTTTTATACTCAAACGATATGATTTTGTGTTTGGAAAGTGGACAGTAAATAGATCAACTATTTTATCTAATATTTTATAAGAGGGGATACTATTCATAGTATTAAGCTTTTGAGGTGTGTCTACCAATGAAATAAAAGGAATAAAAATATCTCCATTTATAACTTGAACTCCAACTTCAACTGTTGGTGCTTCTACCATTTGAATACCACAATTTGATTGGGTATGTCAGAATCACTGGACAGATGATGTTCACTCAAAAAGGATATATTTAAGTCAATGCTCTTAGTAACCTTTAACAATAATTTAAATAACAAATAAAAATTATTTTCAACATACTTAACATACTTATAACTAGGGTTCAGATGCATCTACAGTAAAATTTGCTAAGATGCTTGTTAAGGGAATTAGTGTTTGGTTTTTATATTGGCTAGTATAAAAATATCTGGAGACCAGCAGAAGCACTTTAAGTGAGTCTTACTGTAGTATTATAATTGACATTCACAAAGTAGGCAAGGAGTCAAAAATTACTAAAAAAAAAATATTTTAATACAACTCTCTTGATTATTCTAATACTCACAATATTTCCTGTAATAGCTTTTTTAAAATAGGGACTTTGTCTTTTTTAAGGAGATTTTCTTTTCTTTGGTGATTGACACTTTATTGATGTTGTTGGTAAATTTTGGTTTGGAACTGCTGTTTTTTTTAATGAGGCATTTTTATTTTATATTCTAAAATAGGAATACAATATTTAATGCTTAAGATCGAAATATTACTGTACAAATATAATTAAAATATTTTAATTTTAATGTTCCAGGTAATTCGAGGTCATCTTTTTTAAAATGTTTAGAGCACACTTTTAATTGTGATTTTTTAAAATTTATCTTGTCCATTCACAATTTCATAATCCAAGCTTTACAACGATCAACCTTTTCTTCCGTTCCATTCAAATCAGTCTACAAGACTTTTTTTTTATTTTTTTTTTGGAAATGAGTGAAAACTAATGTTACATTATTGAGTGTAAAACATTTTATACCCATACACTGAACAGTATGTGTTACTATTTCGTTTAGCCATTTGGAAATACAAATACACTTAGTGTATAAATTATAAATAATAAAATAAAAAACTGTTGAAGTTAAACCAAAAACTGTGAATAGATAATCTCATCAATCATCATTGTATTTCAAGCCTAACGCTCCCAAATGAATATATTAAACAGACAACTGTTTATCAGTTTTTATTACAAATTGGCGGTAAAAACTAATGAACAATATTAGTTATAATTATTATTTCTGATTATAAGCATTTCACTAAAATGCTATATTCGTAAGTATAATTATATTTAATACTGAAAATTATTATAGGATAAACAATTTGATGAGATGGTTAATAATTATAAAGTTGTACACATGTAAATAGGACTGTAGCCACTTAGTGTGTATATTTTACCAATTCCGTTCCAAACTTAGTAGTTCAATTTAAATCTACCAGAGCACGTTTAGTTAATCTGTGATGCCTAATAGGCAGGTAGTAGATTAATTTATAAAATTTCGAAAATAATGTATGTAAACTGTTTAAAGTGTGATCTTAAATTCTTAATGCGACGGTATATAGTACTTCCCCTGGCTGATGAGAAAATTCGAAAAATCGAATTGTAGTGATACCAACATTGAAAACCAAAAGTTGCAACAATAAGATTCAAAAAAACCGCTTTAATTTAAGGGGGGCGATTATTAATCCGAAATGTCCCCACGTTGCACAACAAGCCGAGATTTATTTTTGATTTGCGGAGCGAAGCGGAAGGAGTCGACGAGTGTAGCGAGTTGACCAAACACCTGGTGAACTGACCTACGCCATGATAACATGTTACTTTAATTACCTCATCAAGATTGCCTTACTTACTTTTAGGAACAAAATTCTTTTTACCGCTTTTTTAATAATTTTGCTGTTGGTATTTACGAAAATTCGAGGTATGATAAGACCATTCTTATCAGCTGGGGAAAGTACTATACCCATCCCATCTTAATGATAATATTGAAATTAGAATAAATAAATGGTCACACTGTTACGTCGGTGACCTATTGGCGTGGTTTCCAACTCCTACCCTCTCCCATAAGAATAATGTAGCATACATTTTGATGGCGGCTACTAGTTGCCTTTAATTTTTATTGGTGTGCAGTATTATTTCTTGTATAATTTTTTTTCGTTATTGAAAGTGTTATTCTATTAGTTCCCATCACATATTTTAGGTCATTTATATAACAGTGAATTGCATGTGGTGGTGATTGTACTCTTCAAGGCTTAAAATGTCAAACATGTCAGGAAAAAGTGAAAATTTGTACCCGGCGCTCTTTTGTCGTACACAGGAGAAACATGAGTTACAGGATTTAAACAATAGTTTGGCTGTGTACATTAGTCGCATAAAGCATTTAGAAAATGAAAATTCAAGATTGACTCAGTTGATTTCATTATTTGAGTCTGAGCTCAATGATTTGAGAAATGCATTGAACGAGGAAACAAACCAAAAAAATCTACTGGAGTTGGAAAGTAAGCATAAGCATGTAGAAGTTGAAGAACTTGAAACACAGTAAGTACCTACTTAAAGTCATGATCTAAATTTACTATTTTAATTTTCAATGATATTTTATTCTTTTCTATTAGTTTTTCGCTCAAATTTTTGGTTACAATACAAACCTATTATTAGTAGTACTGGTAGTAGTTGTCAGTAGTTGTCTTATATTGTTATAATTATTAATTTTATTAATTACCTACACAAATATAATATATTACAATAAACTAGATTGCTAATTAGTTTATATACTCCAAATATTTCATTAAGGCCAGCAATCTCCATTTCAAGGCTGCTTCTCATTATTTTTCTCTTTTTTAATTTTTTTTTAATATGCTCACTTTTACTCACGTTTTTCACTTAAATGTTACTTATTATGTTAGTGTTTGTTTAATCTAAATAATTTGGATAGTTATTTATGTTTTATAACTATTTTCATACACACATGGTGTATGAAAATCCGTACATTCTTTGCACCATGGGTATTTTTCACTCCCCAGGTGAGATTTGGTGGGTGTGTTAAATTTTAAACAAACAATAAATCATTTCTTCAATAAAAAGATTGTGAGTGGAGCCTTCGTTTATAATATAAGACAATTTTTCTTAAAAATTGTAAAGTTGCTTAATAGGTATAATAAATAAAATTATTTGTACTCAGATACTTTTATATTCCACAATTAACTGAGAACAGGAAAAATAATATCATGAGAAAAAAGTATTAGGAAAACGACCGAAATTTTTTTTTTCACATTTTCAACATTTTCCTTCTCCAAAATATTTCTTATTTTTTATATTAATTTATCATCCTATATTTAAATTTTTGTAAATTTTAGATAAAAAGAAGATAGTTTCGGAGGAGTTTTTGTAAAACTTAGGGTAATTTTTTCTAAATTTTGAAAAACCATTGAAAATTAAAAAAAAATAAATTCCCAAAAGTACCATAAAAGGTACATCATTTCTTTAAAATTCAACACACCCGTCAAGAATATTCCATCCGAGGTGCGAAAAACATTCCAAAATACTCAATTTTTGTTATTTAATATTTGTTTTTGAGCTATGATTTTGAGCTAGTATTTGCTTAAAGATATTGACTAAAGAAATAACAGTAGGAAAGAAAAATATTAAAGATGCACAAAAAACATTGTAAGAAGAAATTTTGAAAAGAGTTGCAGCTGAAAACAAATTACAAAGATTGAGAGAAACTTTGAAGTTCAAGGAAGAGGTAATGATTAAAATTGTATTTTTGTTACATTTAGTTAAACTGTTTGTTTTAAAAAGAGTTTTATGCTTTGATATGGGTATGAAAAAATATTCAATTTTATCATTTATCATTCAGTTTTAATTGAAAACCCTGCTGTATGCATTTTTTGTGTTAATACACATTCATTGAAATTTGTTTTAAATAATTAGTTGAATTATTTATTTCGTTAATATGTTTATGTTATAAACAATAAATGTTACTAAAGAATGATAGGACTAGAATAAATTTTTTTATAATATAATGTGCGAAATCATAATTAAATTAAAAAATAATGCATTTGTTGTATACCACCACGCTATCCTGACTTACCCCACATAGTTTGTCCTGGATTTCCTCAAATAGGTTTTTATATTTTACTTAATCTATGAAATTTAATATTTGTTTAATTTCAATTATAAGTGTATGAAATCTCAAGTATGGAAATTTATGAAATGTATAATATTAAAATGCATATGTATTAAAATTTTGCTTATCTTATAATCTAGCGATAAATTTATAAATATTATTAGACAAATTAAATGTTCATGAAAATTGATAATTATTATCATCGACATAAGCCACAATTCAAGTTTGCTTCCTACTGTAATTTTACCACACCTTACCTACCCAGTATCAACACTCATACATAATAATTTAGTTTTATAAAAACTGTCATGTTAATATTAGAGAGTGGGAGACTGTAATTAAAAGTTATCTAGATAAATATTAACTTTTGTTCTAGATCTATAAGCAACAAGTTAACGATATAAGAATACAGTGGTTCTACTGAGATTAGTAGTGAAGTTGATGGTCGTTCAATTAAAGAGTATGATGATAAATTACAATTAGAACTACAGTTGCTACGAAGCTGAAGAAGATGTTAAACAGAACAAGCAGGAAATTTCAGAATTATTTGATAGCAAGGTAAATTAAACACTGTTTATTTTAATTATAAATTAGTTAGAGAATTAAAATTAAAAAATATTAACATAATGTTGAATATAAAAATAATAGTTTGACAGTTAATTGACTCGATAAAAAGTTGACTACATTATTTTAATAAAATAATTTCCTTGTTGATACATTTTAATGCGTAAATTGATCAATCAAATATAGTAAATTGATAGAAAAAAATTTGACTGTTCAAAAGCCAAATGAATAGATATAATGAATTTTACAGTTTCAAAATATGTAAAATGAATTGCAACGCAAGAAAAAAGCTTTAGAATTGGCACAAGAAGATGTGAATGCTGCAAAAGTTCGTGTTGGTGAATTAACACAGAAAATGAATGGTTTATTGACTTCCAATAACGAATATTTGGTATGTACTTGAACGTTAAATGGACATCATAAAAGTAGAAAAAAGTAGTGTAATAAAAATAGACAAGTAACTGTTTTTCGTTGATAATAGTGATATCCA
>JAIPRM010004663.1:0-22419 GCA_025469315.1 Stegophylla sp. TES_Ste_2020 | reverse complement strand
AGGGAACTATGTCTGAGCCTACAAAACAATTATTTTGTCGTATTTTACAAGGAAAAGTTAAAAATCGTTACCCACCAGAATTAAGGAGCTTTGCTTTAACATTAAATTTTTATTCTGCTAAAGCATATAGTTATGTTAGGAAAACATTTAATAATGCACTTCCTCATCCACGAACTATTCAAAAATGGTATGAAAGTGTTGACTGTTCTCCTGGATTTAGTAGAGAAGCTTTAGTTACTCTTCAAAACAAAGTAAAAGAGGCTCAGAAAATTGATAGGCGTGTTGTGTGTTCATTGATGTTAGATGAGATGGCCATTAGAAAAAAAATTGAATGGACAGGCCATAAATTTTCTGGTTATATTGATTTTGGTGCTGATATTAATAATGATAGTTTACCCGAAGCAAAAGAAGCTTTAGTACTTATGGTGAACTGTGTGAATGGACGTTGGAAACTTCCCATCGCATATTTTTTTATTGATGGTTTAGGTGGTCGTGAAAAAGCTAATATTGTAAAACGTTGTCTAGAATTTATTTATGATAGTGGTGTAGAAATTATATCCCTCACATTTGATGGAGCTCCTTCGAATATTAGTATGGCAAATTTTTTAGGATCCAATATTTCTATTGAAATTTAACAAAGCAGATCTTATTTTCAAATCAATAGGTAGGTAATAAATTACCTAATATTAGAATATTATTATGTAACTGATAATAAAACACAATTATATCAAATGTTGAGTTTTTTGTATTCAAAAAATTGTATATCGTTTGAAAATTCTAATTTTGCAAATTTATTATCATTCGCGCACGAACTATTTTTTTCATGGCTCCGCGTTCGTATCGTAAGATGATTATGTTCATTACGAACATGAACACTTTCATTTTCACGTAGCTGTCACAGTCTGGAACTTTTGCGATTTTTAAAATCGAAACAGAAAGAAAAACAATTATAATACTCCAGGCTAAGTTTATTTTTATTAACTTATTTTGTTATTTAATATATAGTGTAATAACTATACATTGATTTTATTTTATTTTTATATACCTATATATTATCATAGATTTTTTTATTTTATTATTGAGTATTAATCTTTAAACATTTTATTTTGTTTTATTATCTGAAATATTAGGGAGATCATTAGTAATATTTATATTATTCATTGAGTACACTGAAGAAAACATATCTGCAACTTCTGCTTTATTAGACAAAACATATCATTACAAGTACATTTTTTTTTTTTTAACATATTTCCAAAAGTCACAAGGATATTTTTTGATGTTTTGAGCTGAAAATGTAACCTTACTCATTTATATGCCTAATGGACCTGACAGGATCACAAATATCATTATTAAATAGTTTTTTTTATATAATACATATTTCAGATTTAAGTTAAAATTCGTTAAAATGCTGATCAGTTTTACGCAAAATAATGATTTTTTCAATCAAAACCTTATTAAACATATAATTCATAAACCAGTGGACATTTTTTTACTAAAAAAATCTCAACCTGTTTAACTTTTTGATACATGCATATACATATTATATATTTATAATTTAGTTATGAATACATATTATTTTGATAATATAAAACAGATCGGAAGGAAGGTGGGCTAAAGCCCCTTAGTCAACCTCTACATCATGGTAAACCAAAATTATCATATAATAAGCTTTGTCATTGATTGAAATGTTGAAATACCAACAAACAAAAACCACACAAATGTCTCTTTAAGGAAATATAATTTACGTGTACCCATATTGGTTCACTATATTGTTTTTGTCTTCGGGTGGACCATAAATGGTACACGTGGTACCAAAGTAATAATCAGCTGTGTACCTTAAATGGTGCACTTGGCAATGTTTTAAAAGTATTGAAAACTAGCATGGCAGTTAACCTGTTGATTAATACAAAATCTCTCCAAAATATACCAAATGAATATTTATTATTCAGTAGAAATTAATATAAGAATTATTTAATCAACTATATATGAATATGATGAAATTTGTTAACATATAATATAATGTATAACAAGGCCATAACTAGAAAATAATTTCGGGAGGGGGGAGGGGTGTTAAGCTAAACATTTTTGTGGTGTTCTAATTTTATTATAAAATTATGTACTTTGATGCTACCACTTATTACGTTGCTACTGAACCACTAAGATTAATAAGGAACACCATTGTAGACCCAAATTTTCAAATGTAAATTTTCTTGTTTTCATTAATTCATTCGACTTGTGTTCTTCAAATAGTTATTGCTAAATTTTAAAATTATTATTAAGAGAACACTACACCCACATGTGTATTCTCTGTCTTACCAATGCACAACATACCAACCAAATTTGCGTTCAGCAAAACCCATTTTGTGTTGTTAGTTTTAATTTAAGAGTAATTTAATCTATTATCAAACATAAATGTAAGAATATTATCTAAGGCTGTATGTTGAGTTTTTTAAGAATATTTAATTTTAGATTTTGAACTAAGTGAAGAAGTTAGTGTTTCTACAATAATGTTTATTTTTTTTCTATGTGCACTTTTTCGTATGGATCTACTTGTCCCCAAAAGTCTCGATCAGCAACTTTTTGAAACTGGATTTGCCTCTAGTTGGTACTTTAGAGAGGTCATTTTTTGAATTTCTCAATTGTTCATTTTTTTTTCTGGGGGGAGGGGGGTGAGAATTATCCAAAATGTGACGGAAAAGATCCGGAAACCATAATTTTTTGTTCTTAACTTTATGAAAATTTAAACGTAGATAGCAAAAATATGAGTAACATTTTGGCGCAAGAAAATTTTGAAAATATTTTTTTGGATATTTTTCTAATACTTTTTTTTTCTATTTCTTTATTTATTAAATAAAAAAATGTTAAGTAAAGTAAAGTATAGACAAGAAAGCCGGACATACTTTGCACTACCGATACTTTTTGCTCTTCGGGTCAGATACTGTGGGTGTGTTGTAAATGACAACTATTCTTATTCTGTATATTATTAACTTCTTTTGTTCAGAATCGTCTTATTGAAGAAATTATTTAATGTTTCTTTAAAATTCTACACACACACCAAGAGTATCTGATCTGAGTAAAGAAAATCTGTGTTGCGAAGTATGTCTGGCTTTCTTGTCTATATTTTACTTTACTTTTTAAAATGTTTTGAACATGTATAATATAATAATAAAATAAAGAGCTCATAACTTGCTTATAAAATAAATTATCATACAAACCCAACGTACAACCTCAGATAATATTCTAATATTTATGTTTGATAATAGATCACATAATAAAATATCTAAAATTAATATTAACAACACAAAATTAATTTTACTAAACATAAATTCGCTATGTTGTACATTAGTAAGTTAGAGAAAATACATGTTAATGTAGCGATTCTTAGACTTAATTCATATTATTAAATGACATACATTGTATAATATTATCAAGATATCCGGTTGATACGCCCAAAGTAAATTTTTCAGGTATTATATTGTTATAATATAGGCCACAGCTCTAATTCGTTTTTACACAAGACTACTGAAGAGCAAGAAGCATTGTCTCATGTAGCTGTTATTTTTATAATAATTCCAAATAGGTACGCTACAAAGTACAAACACAAATACCTATATTATGTTTATTTAATTGATGTTATTTTACAATTTTTATTGATTATTCTAGACTGAAATAATTATTTTACCATAACATTACATAACACAAAACATCCTCCTAGTCCCCTCCTAGTTACAGCCTTGATGTTAAATAAAACATTGTATAAATACTAAATAGATGATAAAATATAATTTTATTACCATGTCAAATTTAAGACAATATCACAGACAAATATGACACAAGTTAAAAATATAGAATTTAAATTGAATTACAACATATAAGTAGAATAGGTGTTATAAACTAATTGATATACATAGTAAAAATTATATATAAATATTTATTAGTTATATTTTAGTTTATGAATCAAGTTCTCATAAAGTCTCAACATTGTTACATAAAAGAGATAAGTATAATACTATGGTTCGTGCGCAGAGAGAACACAAGTTTCTCGAGCATTCAAAAGAACGAACTCCGTAGTTTGGTGGTATAATTTCTCCCACCTAGTGGCACTTTGCAAGCAATTGTTAAGCGTTGGGTAGTGCTGTGATTAGTTCGGGGCAGTGTTGTTCATCCGTTAACTATTATTATAATTGTTTATTGTTTACACAATACGACTATTATAATAAGAGATCAATTTGACTGTCCATTTTTTATAATGATTATTTAGGTAATATAATACAGCATGAATTATAATTTTATCATTAATAATGTATTTTATGTATGCAAAAAATTGTTAATATTTTAAGAAAATATGAAACAGAAACAACCAAGAAAAAAAATCATAATTTTTGTTCAAAATTTAAATAAATTAAATCAGTTTATATAAATTTATGAACAAAAAAATATTAAAAATGTAAATGTATTTTACAAAACAAACAATAACATAAATTATAGATAAATTAAACGTGGCTTGTATGTTATACATGTATTATAGGTGTTTTATGAACTTCATCCTGTTGAAAATTTTGATAATTGGTAAAGTTAAGAAATCAATTATAATAAGTAATTAATCCATACACCAAGGGAAAGATAAAACAGTTAATTTATTTCTGTTGCTGATATATGTGTCTTATATGCATTAAAAATGATTAACGAATTAAAATAAAAACAATTATAATATAAATAAATGAATGAAGTCATATTGAACATTTGTGTAACCACATTAGTTAAAATTTAAAGCTTTTAAGAATAATTTTTACTTTTATCACACCCTTTATAATTTTCATCAATTTCTCAATTCTTCATTTTTTTTTTTTTTTGTTGAAAAAAACTACCCAAAATTTAACAAAAAAGACCTGGAAACCATCATATTTTGATACAAACTTTATGAAAATTTAAACATAGATAGACAATAATATGAGAAACATTTTGAAGCAAGAAAATTTTGAAAATGTGAAAAAATTTTTTTGGACATATTTCCAACATTTTTTTCTTCTTTATTTATTAGATATAAAAAATTAAAGTAAAGTATAGTATAGACAGGAAAGCCGGATATACTTTTAAATTTAAATCAGAGCAAAGTTTATATATAAAAGAGGTTATTTGGGCGTAGTTTACGGATGCCCAAAATTTTTCGACCATCTGAAATACTTTTACTATGTTTACATTGTTTATAATAAATAGGAACCCAAAAGAGTAATAATTATATAGAGTATAAATAAATAAATTTCCTAATTATATTTGTTAAATATAACCTAATCAATAATTTTATTATTATTATTATTGTATATTAATTGAAGTTCTGCTCACAGTTGTTTCATTAAAGAAATGCATTACACCGCACTACGGATATTCTTCACTCTTCGGGTCAGATACTTTTGAAAGGTGTGCATAATTTTAAAGGAACGATAAATCATTTCTTCAATAAGACTATTCTGAATGAATGAAGCTAATAATATAAAGAACAATAATAGCTGTCATTTTAAACACACTCACCAAAAGTATTTGACTCAAAGAGCAAAGAATATCCATGGTGCGAAGTATTTTCGGCTTTCTTTTCAATACTTTACTTTTTTATAAATATTGATATTATGCAGAAACATTCCAGTGAAACAGGTAATTCTTTTCTATACAATGCCATGTTCACTTTGCAAACTCTTTAAGGTATGGTTTCTCTGTAGCGTCTAACACTAGGTTTTAAATTATATATTTTATGTACGATTGTTTCTCAAGCAGCGTTTGATGTGTCTTATCTACTTGGATTTGACATGAAGTCTGGCGCCAGTCTTTTTGTTAAACTTATTAACTTTATAATTTTTAAGTAAAATTGTTTTGAATAAACTCAACTCAGAATCATATTATCGAAGAAATGATTTAGCGCTTCTTTGAAATTCAATATACCTACCAAGAGCACCCAATAAATGTGTATAAATATTTTTCCAAATTTTAAGACTTATAAAATATATTAAAATTATATTCAAATATTTTTATTTTTTTAAATAGTTATTCTATTTGTATTATAAAAAAAAAAACGAAGCTTGTTTTTCATTTGGAGATATGGATCAGGTAAACAAAATGTTGGTTTCTTTGTTATTTCTTTGTGGATGAATGATAAAATAAAATTGTTTACAATTTAATTGAAAAAATTCCCAACATTTAGATATCTACTTATTCAATTTTTTTTAAAGAATCCTTTAGTTTTTCTTGGAAAACTAACTTTGAATGGTTTTATTTTTTTCTAAATTAAGCTCATAAATAATTCACATTCAATTTCTTAATCTTGTAACAATTCACTGATAATATTATTATTAATAATAATACTATTCAAAATTAAATTTTGATTTGTTATATAAAAATTTAAAAACAAATTAATGCTGAAACAACGTGCAGTGAAGGCCACGCTCACGCTGGTTATGACTAAATTTTATAAAGTAAAATAGAAAATTGAATTAAATAATCAAATTTATAGCGTCTAATGCTTCAGATAAAACAAGGGAAACATCACATTAGAACGTCATGTTTAAACACAGGGGCATGCCAAAGGGGTTGGTTATGGGGATTTAAACCACCCTCAAATTTGCTGTTTAATTTTTTTTTTTTTACTTCATTCTATTTAGAAAATAAAATTTTACATATTATGCAAGAAGAACTTGATTTACTAGTTACTGATGTATTTAATGAAGTCCATGCTCTAGAAAATGTATAGGTTAAAAATGATCGAAATAAATTACTGAAAAATGCGTTACAACTTCCTTCTGAATTTAACTGTACATACTAAATTAAAAATTTTTTTATAAATGTTTTTTTTTTAATAGAGAAATAAAACAACTTTAATGAAAAAAAAAAAACAAGCTGCTTATTTGACGAATTTAGATGGTTCAAAAATTGTATCATTATCGAAATTTACTAATTATTTTCTTTTACTCTGATAAAAATAGGTAATTGTTTTAAAATTATACACGTATACAGAATGATATGATATTAAATATCTACTACTATCTATTTTGTTTTCTAAAACTGTGTTAGCAGTATTTCACAGTAAAATAATTGGTTAACAGATTATTATATTATACTACTAATTATTGTGATTATTACAATATTTTAAGTTAAGAGGGCGCTACATACATAAGTGTTATCTTCATCTTACCAACATAGCAAATTCACATTCAGCGGAATCAATTTAACATTACCAGCTTTAATATTAGAGTAAATTGACCTATTATCAAAATTAAAGATAAGATCATTATTATCTGTGTTCCTATATTGGTTTTTTAAGATATTTCAATTTTCAAGTGAATTTTAAAAACCTAAAAATATCACAATTTTGAAATGCGTTTAACTTGCTTGAAATTTTAAATATCGGAAAAAAAATATAGAAACACAGATAATGACCTTATCTTTAATTTTGATAATAGGTCAATTTACTCTAATATTAAAGCTGGTGATATTAAATTGATTCCACTGAACGCGAGTTTGCTATGTTGTACGTTGGTAAGACGAAGACAACACATATGTGTGTAGCGTCCTCTTAAATAATTATTCAAGCACAACAGTTAACCCCACAAAAAAACTTAACATGCCTCTGTTTGGACACTACAGAGAAACCGTATCTTTACTTGCTTTGTGAGTTTGTGTTGTATGGGCTTACAGCTAGTTTAATAAGTTTTAGCAGAGGGCTGCAATAAAAAAACATCCCTTGATGATTTGTTGTGAAAAACCACATCAGATAGGTCATTTTAAAGGCAACAGTTGAAAGTTATAAATAGTCTCAATAACTGAAAAGTATCTAAAATAAAACAAATATAATACTGTAATTAAATTACTGTTATTGCTAACAAATAATAAATAAGTTAATAGTTATATTTAATTGAAATAAAGTATTTCAAATGCACATTCAATCAATAACAAAAATAAAAAAGCAAAGTAAAGTATAGACAAGAAAACCAGACATACTTTGCACCATGGATATTTTTTGCTCTTCAGGTCTGATACTCTTGGTGGGTGTGTAGAAATTTAAAGAAATGATAAATCATTTCTTCAATACTATGATTCTGATCAAAAGAACAATATTCTTCACCCCTCAAGAGTGAAGAATATCTGTGGTGCGAAGTATATCTGGCTTTCATGTCTATACTTTATTTTTTGTAACCTAATAAAAAAAGAAAAGAAAATAGCAATTAATGAGAAAAAAAGTGTTAGAAAAATATCCAAATTTTTTTTTTCACAGTTTCCTCATATTATTGTTTATTTATGTGTACATTTTCATAAAGTAATTGTTTCCGAGTCTTTTTTGTCAAACTTTGAGTAGTTTTTTCAAAAAAAAAAAAAAAAGAAATTGAAGTATTAAGAAATTAAAAAAAATAAATAATCTCTCTAAAATTACCAACTAGAGGCAAATCCCGTTTCAAAAAGTTATTGATCGAAACTTTTGGACAAGTTATTCTAAATGAAAAAATGTTCACAGAAAAAATAAATAAAAGTAAACATCATTGTAAAATACTAGCTTTTTCACTTTGTCAAGAATCTATCAAAAATAGTAATTTTACTGAATTTTTACTTAATACTCAGAGTCAGAATTTTTTGGGGGATATTCTCCATGTTATACCATATAGCCACTTAAAAATAAATCATTAATCACATACAAGAGATTAAAAACTGTTCATAATAATAGTTTCCATGATAGATACATAAGTGTAAAATTAGATACTTTGCCATGAATTTTCCTTGATCTTAATTTTTGTTGGATACAAATTCACTATAAATGTGTATTTAAAAAATATACTGAAGTATACTTGTTTGTTATCCAGTTCCTAAAATAATTATAATAAAAAAAAAAAGTATATTGATATTCAGTAAGCTAATGACCAGTTAGTTGATCTTAAGTTAAAATTTTCTATAATCCATTTTTGATCCTCATTTTTTGGTTTACATTGAGTCACAAATACTTTTCTGGTACTTATGTCATGTTCCATACATCTAGGATTTTTCCCATGGACAAGTTTCATTTTGCTCTGAAATATTATTTAATAAATTGGTTATAAAAATAAATACACAATAGTTAATAAATATACATGATCATAATGCCATAATTGATTTCCACCGCCGTTATGGCATCCGTATAAGGTGATTTTTGCCCTCAATGATGCATCACTTATGTCCAAACACATATTATTCCTTGTTTTAATATCATTCCTCCAACTTAGTACAAATTTCTAAGAAAAGAGAAAGAATTAAAAACTTAAGTATCACAAAAACATTTTAAAAATTACTTGATTTTCATTATTATCAACACAATCTTTTAAATCCAGTTGGTTTTCAGATGAAGCATCTAGACATAATTCTGGAGCCATATAACTCCTTACCTATGAAAAATTAAATATAGTAGAAATTACTTAAAATAGATCTCAAATAATAATACAATTTTAATTTAATATATTTTATAATTAAAATAATTGTTTTTCTTTATTGACAAATTAAACAATAAAAATATGCAATACACTCCCTTTTTAAGGGGTTCTGTAAAAGAAATTTTCATAAAATTTTAAAATCTAACAATTTAAAAATATTTAATAAATAATCACTTATACATATATAATTTTTGATTGTTTTGTGATCTCATTATTTTTGTGTTAAATTACTTTTTGCTTTATAGCCACAATTTAATCAATAATAAGTGTATGAAAAATCAGATTATACAAACTAAAAGACTAAAAGATAGGAAATTTTAATGCATAAAAATTCATTTAATTACTATACTTGAGCGTTGAATATTTTTTAGTTTATTACCTAAAAACTATGATTGAGAAACAGTACATTTTTCAATTTTAAACTCAAGCATGAAAAATATTATTTTCTTTCATTAAATGAAACAATTTTGAGTATAGTTACTAGAACCGAATCTGGGTAGCAGTGTTGTGTGCTATATACACAGAAAATATTAACTACAGACTTATATTAGACATATATGTAAGAGAGATTACATAAGATTTTTGAGATCACAATATCAGAAATTCAAAATTGTATTACATAAAAACTTATAAAACACAAGGTAATTCCATAATTCTAAATGTATTCCAAAATAAGTTAAAAATTTTTCAAATTTTTTGTTTGTATAATATTATTGTTGATGACTGAAGAAAAATTTAAGTTTCTAGTCATATTAGTTTTGAAGTAATGGGGAATTTACTAAAATCAATTTCATGAAAATCTTGTTTACAGAATAATTTTCAGCAGTTTTTTCTTGTTTCTTAAAAAAGTATTGAAAATTTTAAATATTGTCTTCTTTTGATTACCACCGGAATTAAATTTTTATCTAAAAAAAAAATTGCTGTTAAAAATTTCCAACAAGTAGTTCTATACAAAAAGGGTATCTACAAAAATAAGAAAAAATAACATCATTGTTCACAGATCACAATCAGTTTTATTTATAGTACTAAAAAGATAAAGAATGGATTATGTAAATAAACTTGGTGTTATTTTTTAATATTAAACTCAAATTAAATAAAAATGTTAATAAGAACATATATATATAATATATAAATATATTATATTTGAGGGAGGTGGGAGTATGACCCTCATCAGATACATCCTCGAGTTAAACACAATGGAGTTAAATACAATATAAAAATTATTGTAACCCAAATTTGGTATTAATGTTTACTGCCATAAAAGTAAACTTATTATGATAATATTAAAGAACCAAAAAAAAGATGGGTTATTTAATCATACAGTTTTAAATATTTTTTAAAACAAATACATCAAATGATTTAGACTGAAAATTAATTAGAAATAGGAAAAATATATATACCTAAGTATTTTAAAATTATTCTATGTACCTTTCCATTAGATAAATCTGGTGGCTCTATAGGAGGATATTTTTTCACTAAGTCAAATGCCACTTCCTGTATGAACCATTTAAAAGGTTTACAGTTGAGATTATTTCTTATCTTTATCTGCTCACTTATATCTCCAGTATCGATTTCTTTATAATGTGGTTTACGGCGATACAAATATTCAGCATATTCATCCATCCATACTGCTGCCACACGACGATAATTCTAAATATGTAATAAACTACTATTAATACAAACAAGTATTTATAAAGTAAAGTATAAGACAAGAAAGCTGGACATATTTCGTATCCAGGAAATTCTTTGCTCCTCGGATCAGATACTCTTGGTGAATGTATAGGATTTTAAAGAAATGATAAATTAGTTCTTCAATAAGATGATTCTAAATGAAGGAAGTTACTAATGTAAAGAACAAAAACAGTCGTCACTTTTTTTTATACACTCACCAAAAGTATCTGACTTGAAGAGCGAAGAATATGAACTATGTTCAGCTTTTTTGTCTGAACATTACCTTACTTTACATTTTCTTTTATCTAATAAATAAAAAAGAGGAAAAAATAATTAACAAAAAAAATATGTGTTAGAAAAATGTCCAAAATTTCGGAATATATGTGTCCGAAAGTCTCCACCAGCTATTTGAAACCATATTTGCCTCTAAATGGAACTTTAAAAAGAGTTCATTCTTTGAAATTCTCAATTGTTTTTTTAAAATTTGGGAATAATTACTCAAAATATGACAAAAAAAGACTCAGAAATTATCTCTTTTTTTTTTTAACCACATGAAAATTTAAACACGAGTAGACAATAATATGAGAAACATTTTGGCACAAGAAAATTTTGAAAATATGAAAAAAAAATTTAGATATTTTTTTAACCCTTTAAGATTCTGAATGAAGTGAAGAAGCTAGTGTTTTTACAATGATGTTTATTTATTTTTATTTTATTTTTCTGTGTACAACTTTTTGTATGGAAATTTTTTGTCCACAATTTTCGATCAGCAACTTTTTGAAAGCAGATTTGCCTTTAGATGGTACTTTAGAGAGGTAATTTTTTGAATTTCTCAATTCTTCAATTTTTTTTTTTACACAATATTTGTGTACCTACTCAACGGTACAACTCTACTCGATTCGAAAAAAATTATATAAAAATACACTACTCACCTCACCCAACACTATTAAATAATAGAAGTTATTTGTTAAACATATCTAACCTACTATTTTATATTTATATTATTAACTTCCTTCGTTTAGAATCGTTTTATTGAAGAAATAATTTATCGTTTCTTTAAAATTCAATACATTCGTCAAGAGAGTCTTACCTGACTTGCAAAGAACACCGCGACGAGTGAAGTACATACTTTTTTTTTCCTTTCTTTATTAGATAAAAAAAAAGAAAAGTAAAATTAAGAAAGTGGGACATACTTCGCACCATGGATATTCTTTGATCTTCAGGTTAGATACTCTTGGCGAGTGTGTTGAAAATGACGACTATTATTGTTCTTTACATTATTAACCTCCTTTGTTCAAAATCATTTATTTAAAATTCTACAAACCTACCAAGAGTATCTGAACTGAGGAGCAAAGTATGTTTTTAAATTTGTGGTATTGAACAAACTTTTTAGATAGACTTCTACCTACTTGGTATTTTTCACCAAATTATTTATGTTTAGTTTCGTAATGCCTTCTAAGATTGGAATTTTTGATGATATTGACTGTTGACGAATAATCTTAAACAATATAAATCTATTCATAGAGGTAGAGACTATAACATTTTCTAAAAAAAGATACTACCAGAATGTATGTTGGTAGATTATATAAATAAAGAAAATAAATTGGTAGAATTGAAAATTGACAGAACGCAAAAATCTTAGAAAGTAGTAATAACGAAAATGGAAATAAATACCAAAGAAAGTAAATTGATAAGAATTTATAATCAGTAGAACATAATAATCCTGAATGTATTTATGCAGAAAATTAGCCATATGTAAAATCTCAGATTGGAAAATTATAGAATGTAGTTTTACAAAAAAAATACGATCAGAATGTATATTGACTATCAAGTTTTTGCACGTGTTTTCGCACTTGTTGCTTCGCTCCGCCCAATCTACATACATCTCTCGACTTGCTGTGCAAAAGAAGGACATTTTGGTTAGATTTATCAATGGCAATTATTGTAGTTCAGTAAATTTATTTTCTGGAAATTTTCGATCCCTGATATCACTTTCTGTAGTTTTCAACATACTGTGATTATAATTACAGGCTTTCATCAACTTTCTGGGATTTAAATTTTGTATTTAACGTTTATATTTCATTTTATTTTCAATATAAATATATTTTTAGAACATTAATTTCAAGTAGTTTTATTTTCTATAATTTTAATTTATTATTCTGTTCAATTTACTTTCTAGATTTCTATCATTCAGGTCAATTACTTTCTGGAAAAATATGGGTTCACTTGTGGAGACACTGTCTATTTTCGGCTTTTACTTCCCCTCTTGCCCATTTTATTTATAATTTATATCACTATTACTTAATACATAATATTATGAAAACTAATAAAAAATTAAATAAAAATATAAAATAATATAAATATGTAATCGCTATAGATGATTTACCATACAAACTATTATTACCCTAGTACTACCAAAATGTTACAACATTAAATAAATAAATAAATCACCATGTCACAACTTGAAAATTCTTTGAAATGTGTTATTAATAATAACTTGTTATCACAAAATATAGAATACAACATCAGAATATATTTTTTTTTTTTTTTGCATCGCGATAAAAATTTTAAAATTATGTATAATTATAAGATCATTAGGGTCTTTCAAAATGTGTTCACAATGCGCCAATTGATGACCACTGATATATAATTTAATATTTTTAGGTTCAGGTTTTTGAGCAGTAAATATCTACAAATTAAAAATTAATTATTGTAAAATTATATTCAAAGTCCAAAGTGTATTTACTACTTTACTGTAATTTTCTATATTCAAATATTTAATTTGAGTATTTGGGTTTTATTTAAGGTAGTATATTTTAAAGTTTTAAAATTTATTTTTCAATAATACAGTCGAGTTAACTTGACAATATTTTTCAGGGTGATCGTGTTAATTCACCCAGCACTATTATTTAATAACGGAATAGTTCTCCTCCATTTCGTTATTTGTGTAAACTGTAATAAAAGATTAATTTTGTATATTACATAATAATCAAAAAATTAATAAAAAGAAATTTGATATTATTTGGATTAACTGTCATAATTTTAATTTCAATAAATTGAAAAAATAAATAAATATAAAAAAAAAGGAAGGATATACTTCGCACCACAAGTATTTTATGCTCATAAAGTGATATATACTAGGTAGATGCGTTGAATTTTAGAGAAACAAAAAATTATTTTTTAAATTAATCTGATTTTAATTGGTGCTTCACTAAATATACAATAATAATTGATTAGATTATTTTAAACAAATGTTATTTAATAACATTGAGCAAATATTTTTTTTGTTTTATTTTTCATAGTTGAGTAAAGTTACCAAGAACTCAAAAATTGTGTCATGTAATAAAATGACATATGGCCTTATGAAAATACTAAAAACAATAATAATTTATTTTAGATTTTGATTGTTGCGAAGAAGCTAAATCTATGTCTTGTAGGAAACCAATTTTCGAATTAAATTTTTAGTTATTTAGTATAATAATATTTAAAATGTACACATTTTTAAAAAACTAACATAAAAATAAATTAATAACTGAAAATAAAAAATAAAATTCCATTTTCTACAAAAATAGAAAAGAAGTCAAAGAATTCAGATTTGTTTTTAAATTAAAATTTGACGAGCAGAATTAGGTGAATTTCACTCCAGTTTATTGGTTTAGATGTGTTAAAATTGTTTGCTGCTTCAGTCCCCTTAATACAATTCATAAGTTTATGAAATAACTACTCTACTTCATAACTTATTTATGTTTAAATAAAATAATAATTGTGAAATATTCACCTTTCCAACAAAATCTCCTATGCCAGGATTAGGAAATGGAGCAAATTTTCTGTATATATGCCCTACTCTTGAACAAGGTGCGTCTAAAAGAGTACCACCACATTGCCATATTTTAAATGACAATTCATATTGTTCACCACCCCATATATCTAAACCTGGATCATAACCTCCAAGTTCCCAGAACCATCTAGATGATATGGCAAATAAACCACCAGCCATCACAGGACTCCTATAACAAACAATTTTTTAAATTTTACAAGATCTCAAACATTTACCAGTTGAATAAAATTTGAATATATAAACAATACAATATAGTTTAATAATAAATTAAATAACTTCTGATGGTTTTTAGAGGAAAGCTTCAAATCAAAAACTGATAAAAAGTATTTTCTATAAATTGTTTACAAAATATTAAGTTAAATTGCCTTAAAATTTAATATAACATTTAAATACGTTTATATGTTACTCTATTTATTGTTAAGATATTACCTAAATGGTTTAGTAGGATATAAAAGATCTTCTGGTAAAAGAGGCAATCTTTTATAAAAAAATTCCCAGTCAAAAGCACCTCTAGCACCTTCATCTTGAGCTCGATACTCAAATGTTTCATAGGCAATAACATCAATAAATGGACACACACAAGTTCGATAATCTTCAGTAATAGGCTCTGAAAAGTAAAGAAATTTTTTATAAATTTTGCTATTTTATGAATACATTATTTAATAACCTAAATCCTAATCAAACTCATTAAATAGGAATGATTATATTAAAATACATTTAAAAATCATACCTAAGAGTGGAGGTAACCAATTAACATTAGCTTCTATATGTGAATCTAGAAATATTAAAATTTCACTAGTGGCTGTTTTTGCACCTGCTATACGAGCTCTAATCAAACCTTGTCTCTTTTTTAAGCGTATTATTTTAACTTTGCGAGGGATATGTTTTGATACAAAATTATCTAAAGGTCTCTTTAAACTAGCTAAAAAAAAAAAAAGAAAAAGAAAACAATTTGAATACAGCTGAATTATTTATTCACTAATAAAACAATTTTAGAAGTTATAAATACAACTATTTATTCACTACATCAGTAAAAAATTATATAATAATAATAAAACAAATGAAAATACCTTTTGTACTTGAATCATCTACTAAAATTATTTCTTTAAGAAGACTCTTAGGAGATCGGTTTAACACACTATAAACGGTTCTGAGGAGAGTAGAAAAATGTTCATTGTGAAAAGGTACAATTATACTAACAGTAGGTAATTTACTATTATATTTTTTCAAACGACATCTGCAAAACAGAATAAAATGAAAGTCAAGATCTATATATTTTATAAACTCTTATATTCATGTAATAAATATACTGAGTATACACTTTGTTTAGTTATTTTAAATGTCAAACCACTAATTTTAACTTCTTATACTGAAAAAGGTTTTTAATAAATGTTGGTATTTACATTTCAATAATTAGTACAATAGTTGAAGTGTGTGGTTCAGTACTGTGGTTGTTAACATTTCTTTTTTTATAGGTACAACTTTAAGCTCCAGATAGACAAAATTTAAAAACTTTTTTGACTTACACAAATTTGCATAAAACTATACATTTTATCATCAAGGCTAAGGAATTAAGCTAATTAAAATCATCAAAATATGCAGTTAAAAATTAAATATGAGTTAACTATTAGTCATCATCATTTATTAAGACAAAATTTACTTAAGTATATACTAAAAATAAATTATATTTATTATATTACATTTTTGGTATTAACTATACTAATTGTACAGTATTAAATTTGTTGTTTAATTTAATTTGTATATTCCTATCATTAAAAAGTATAGACAAAAAAGCTGGACATACTTCACACCATGGATATTCTTTGCTCCTTGGGTGAGATATTCTTGGTGGGTGTGTAGAATTTTAAAGAAACAATAAATCATTTCTTCAATAAGATTCTTCTGAATGAAGTTAATAATGTTAAGAAGAACAATAATAGTCATAATTTTCAACACACTCACTTATCTGACCTAAAGAGTGAAGAATATCCGTGGTGAAAAGTATGTTCGCTTTCTTGTCTATACTTCACTTTACTTTACATTTTTTTTTAATTAGTAAATAAAGAAAAGGAAAAATAATTAATGAGAAAAAAAAGTGTTAGAAAAATGTCCAAAATTTTCTTGCGCCAAAATGTTTCTCTTATAAATGTCTATCCATGTTTAAATTTTTATAAAGTTTGGATCAAAAAAAGATGGTTTCTGAGTCTTTTTTGTCAAATTTTGTCCCCCAAAAATTGAAGAATTCAAAAATTCAAAAAATGACCTCTCTAAAGTACCTACTAGAGGCAAATTCATTTTAAAAAAGTTACTGATTGACAGTTTTGTACAATTATTTATAAATAAAAGTGTTTACAGAAAAATAAAATAAAACATCATTGTGAATACACTACTTTTTCACTTCGTTCAAAATGTAAAATAAATATTAAATTGAATTTAACAAATATATTGACAAAGTTACTAGTAACTAGTTATTTTTTAAATTCTCAAAAGTAATAAAATAATTAGGTAGATGATTTGTAGAATGAAACACATATAATCTTTAATAACGCGCCGATTTTGTATGACGGTCACTTCATTACATTAGGGGTGTCATTTATTTAGGATTAAAAATTAGGACATTTAATATGAGGAACCCCTCAAATCATTTGAACCTTGTATAGTTATACCCGTAGGCGTAACTATGCGGGGGCTTGGGAGATTTAACCCCCTTAAAAAAAAAAAAATTCAATGAAAGTCTTCCCCCAGATTAGTATAATTCACATAGTTGTTGCTATTAGGGGAGGCTTAATTAAACAAAAAACTGTTTTATAATCTCCTTCCCAAATTTTTTATTCTAATTGTACAACTGCTTATATGTATTTATCAACTATTTTGATCAATGTAGTTTGTCAAAATTTTTTTTAAAATAGAACAAAATTATTCCAATGAATTATTTCCAATGGATCATTTGACCTAAAAAACATAATTTTAAAAATAGGCTTTATGATGATTCGGATGTAAAAAGTTAGGCCTAATCAAATATAAAAACATGCGTGTTTATATATCTGTGAGCTTTATTAACACAGCAGCAGTAGGAAGGAGATTTGAAATAAATGATATCAAAAAATAATATAAATATTTTAATTACATTATTTAGAATTGAAAATCGATATTGGTGGTAGTGTTAATTTAAAACATCAGTTAGGTACCTGATTACATTTTTCAAAATACTGGACTTGTTTCATGAAACCGGTATTATTTTAAGTCCCCACCTGTACTTAATAATGGGATACCATGTTCAAAACTGCTAGTGTCTCAGGTAAGGTTAGCATCTCTACATTATATTATGATAAATGGTACAAGGAGTTTGAGTTTTTTACATAACTAGAAGGTAACCCATATTATCTATATAAATTATAAACTTTGGTTAACCATAATGCGAAAAAAATTGTGATAAAAACAGTTACGAATACGGTTCAAATTTAAACTGTGAAATCAGTTTATGACATGAACAGTCACTTAAATGCACACCCTGACCTCCGTAAAATGATGCCCCTGATTCTTTGCTCCTCTTTTTATATACAAATTAAAAAATAAATAAACATCATAGTAAAAACACTAGCTTCTTCGCTCCACTGAAAAGATGTTAAATTTTATGTTATGTTTAATTAAGACTTCCAGTTCAAGTTACTGCTTGAGAAAACCCTATTATATAGCTCCTTTATTTCAATTAGTGAAAGTCTGCTATTATATTTCCAATTCAAATCAGTATAAATAAAAATTCCAATATGTTTTCAAATAGATAGGTATGATTGACATCCCTTCTCACAAGGCCATAACTAAAATTAAATTTCGAGGATGGCCCAAAAATATTAACCTTTTTTTTCTTCTTTTGATTCCTAAATTATATGCTTTTATCGGATTGTGGTAAATTTTTCCAAATTTTGGGAGAGGACCCCCCAGTTGTGGCCTTGTCACCTTGTGCTGTTTAATTTTTAATACTGTTAAGACTATAAAACACGAAAAAAAATATAAGTGTGTAAAAATATTTTAAATTCACAATAAAGAATTAAAATTTTTGTTAGAATAAATCATATTTTTAAAATTCTGTACTACTTTATTTTTATAATAGATTATCAAATAAATTCAAGTTTCTAGTAGGTACTACTATTATTAGAGTTTAGTCTAAAAATCTAGTTAGTGACATATTTTACCAATTTTGCTTTTGCTTAGATTTATTGTATTTTCCCTAATTTTTTGAAAAAGTATCGAGAATTTTTAAAAATTGTCTATGTAAAATACTACACTAACACAATGGCCTACTAGAAAAATATACGAGTACTGATTTAAAATGTTTTAGATTAAAAAAACTATATCCGAAAAAAGAATAATAGCTATGAAGCTATGATAAAGATATGTTTATTGTAGTTCTACATAAATAATGATTGTAATAATAATATTTGTTATTCAATAAAATGAGAATAACATAATTTAACAACATATAATAAATTATTAATGAGACACCACTATCTCAAGTTTTTCCTGACCCATTACTCCTGAAATGTATATCTTTAAAACATATTATGTATATTGAGGCTAAAAATAATTTTAAAATGTTACGTAAAAAAAAAAAATTCGGGGAGGATCTAGACCCCATAGACCCCCCCCCCTAAGATAACCTTGCCTTCTTAGAACAATGTTCTTGTCAGTAAACATAATCTTTAGGTTTGCCATCCACATACCATTTGCTTTTTAGGACTTTGTTTGGTGCAGTTTAAAATCCTAATACAAACCATATTGTCTCAATTTGAATATGTATCTATAATGTAGAATATTTAAAAGTATAGATACAAAAAATATAACACTTGTACCTCTGGGTGAATCTCTTTCTCAATGAGTCAAACACATTTGTACTTATGTTAAAATAATTATTTTAATACATTTTACCAAGTTTATATTATGTTTTTAATTTTCTCAAGCCAAAATTTTTCCTCAATCCATCCCTGAATGCAGATATTATTAAATCAAATTATTTGTACTAGAAAAATTAATCGGTTAAAAATTGTGATCGAACCTATTTTAAGTCAGAATTTATTGTTTTGACAGGTGGTTTTTTAATCAGAAGGACAACAATGAATGTTTTTATTAAGTTATGATTTTAATTTGTATTAAAAAATTTTTATAGCGATTTATATTTGCATATAAAAAAAAATTAAATTATATAGAAACCACACAAAAATTCAGCCCTCACTAAATACAATAGAGAATAGAAAAAAGTTGCATTAATTTTGATATATTTATGTATATTTTATGCTACACTTGTCGATTGGTTATCAATAAAGATAAGGTAAGCATTCTAGGTTTAAAATGTAATGAGAAACCATGTACTGTACGATAGAGAAGTAAAAAAAAAAAACCCTGTAAACTAAATAACTGAATTACAATTTATGCCGTATGTCTGGTAATGAGCGATTCAAAGATATACTGTCACTTAATAGTGCATTGAATCCATTTACTTTGTACAACTCTTCATACTTATGTTGATTGAGTTTCGAGAGTGAAGCACTAATTCCTTGTTCGCCAATTCCTAAATATGATTAAATAAAATTAATAACATAAGTATTAAACTATAAAAATAGCATTAACAGGCACAGATTCAGTGAAGACAATAGGTGCTCGACAACCCATCAAATTATCTATAAAAATATTGGAATTTTTTAACGCATTTAATTAGCATAATGTTTATCTGCATTAAGTATCATAGTTAAAACATTAATTTTAATATTAAGTTTTAGCTCTATGTATTTTTGATTGAAATCAACAAATTTTGTTAATTGTCTCTAATTGAAAAATAATTTTTATTTTATATAAGTTAAAAAAGAATATATATATAATGTTGTTTAACTTACATATGAGTTAATTTTGTATGTTACTATTATGTTATGAAGTTTAGTTAAACTTGTTGACTATAATTAACAATTTTGAATTAAGTATGTTATAAATTTTAGTAGTTATAATTATTACAATTGTACATAAGTAGATTTTTGAACAATAACCAATTTTTAAACTTAATATTTAAATTCAATCTACAATATTTATAATAAAATGTATGTATGTAATGTTAGTATAAAAACATAAAATAAACTGAATAGATAATTATTAATTGGTATGTTCAACTATTCAACTAATGAAGATAGAAATAAATTATTTTTTATATATATATATTAAGGTGAGCAACACAGTTATTAGTTCTCAGTTACTTTGTATGAGAACTTCCTAATTTCAGGGATGGCAAATAAATGAGACACATGCCATTTTTGGCACGGAAGAGACTTTTGATGACATTTGAAAGACTTCTCTGTCCTATTTAAACATTTTAAATCTATGCTGAGGGCTGAGCATTGATATAATGCTACACAATGTTGAATATGCAATAATATTATAAACACAATTTTACCAGTTCGTCGTTTTTCAATATTTATAAATTCCCAATCGTGCCAATCAATTTTTGAAAATTGATTTGTATATTGTTTGTCTGCATGGTTCTTTTCCAATTGCACAATGTCATCATCATCATCATTTTGATACATAAGTTTTGACAGTTTAAATATCACAATCGTTATGAAAGCAGTTATTAAAAGAAAAATTAAATATTTCAGTAAACTTTTCAGATTTCGTCTCATTTTAACTCTTGCTCATGAAGTGTAATCAATACGTTATAACAATAAAATAGTTAGCTACTTTACCATAAATGCAAACCAACAAAAACAATGATTAAAAATGTTGTGATATCTATACATTATAGATGTGGAGTGAGCTGTAAAGTCCCACACATAGAAGACAAAATGAAAACTGAACAATGACAGTATGATTGAATATTAATAATATTATAGATAATTTGTGAAGTAATGCTATTTCAAACAGATACAACTGTACCAAACATGTGCCATATATACGTATATAAGATTGCATTCGACTGATATGTACACTCTGTGCTGATACCACAGGGCACAGTGTCATTAGCTGTCGTTGCTGATAGCCCATAGAGTAAGATCAGGCCTTGGACACTCTGAAATATTATCAATAATTGGCGGCCATTTTGTTGGAGGAAATATTATCATTTATTAAATTGTGATAATATTCTGTCCTTGTTGACAACTATCCAAAAAATAACGAAAAAAAAACGAATGTTCAAAAATGGCTTCAAGAAAAGGGTGTTCAATTTTCACCCCTGGAAACATTATAGGAGTTGCGCGAGCGAGTGAAGCAGTTAATACCGTAAGAAAAAAAATATGAGCTGGACAAGATTGCGTTGTCAATGGGTCCAGGATCCGAACTCTTACATATTAGTACACATTATTGTATATAATTAGACCACTAAGTACACTAAAAGAACTGTGCAAATACTTGTAAAATAGTAGGTACCTATTAATTACTTCTAGGTACTTTTTATATCATACAAAAAAATGCTGATTTATGTTCTGAGTCGGC
>JAIPRM010004662.1:0-22423 GCA_025469315.1 Stegophylla sp. TES_Ste_2020 | reverse complement strand
AATAAAGTTAGATTAAAATTATTATAAGTAATGTAAATTTGTTTATTTTAAATGTTCGTATGGGAGCCGTATATTTTATTTCAAAATCAAAAGGAGCCGTGGACCCAAAAAGGTTGACAACCACTGATGTATACATATTATAAAATATTATCCACGATGATCCGTGTCTGAACGCAACGTATATATTATTATTATTACAGGTAATACTTGTGTCTACCCGAGTACGTAGGCAGACGTATATCGCGTGGATTACTATTGCGGCACGTGTGAATTAACGGGGCGCGCACAACGAGAGAGCATAGGTAATAAAAAAAAAAAATTGGGGATTACTCGATTCGGATGCCGGCGAGAGATAATTTGATCACCTGTGTCGAACGGGAGAGTTGATAGTCGCGATTTCAAGAGTGACTGGGGAGGGGGGGAGGGACTGTCTGCACTCTGGAATCACCGGGTCTCTTAAAAAATCATTTCCGATTTTTATTAAGATCACAATTTGCAAGTCGTTTTGTTATTATTACTTGTTTTAAACGAGATATTTCCAAAAATGTCATGGTTTTATACCTACTTTTAAAAATAATAAATTATTAATGTATTACTACGAATCAAATGTATTCTTAGCCCGGTTCAAAATTCAAAATTTTAATAATAAAATATATAATGTGATTGGTATGATATATTTGTCACGTTGCATATGAAAAAAAAGCACCATGGGGGGAGGGGGGTCACCATCATCACCACCATTTGAAACCAAATTGTTAATCCCAAGTCTGAAAAACAGCAAAGAAAACATTGAATTCGTATAAAAATATCTCTAAAATACTTAATAAATGTAGGTATGTGAAGTATATAGCAAATTTTCAACAAATTTATTAATAAACTTCTATAAAAGGTATTTTATTTCTTAATATACAGGTTTATTCTTTGTAAATTACAAAATGTATCATAATTTTATATAATTTATTGCAATTTGTTAATCTATACTAATATGATATTAATATTATGTAAATAAAAAGCCGGATATACTTTGCACGATGGGTGTTCTTCGCACGATGTGTGGGATTCTCTTGACGGGTGTATTTAATTTTAAAGAAACGATAAATCATTTCTTCAATAAAACGATTCTGAACAAGGGAAGTTAATCATATGTAAAATAAATGAGAAAAAAAAAATGTTAGAAAAATGTCCAAAATTTTTTCTTTCAAAATTTTCTTGCGCCAAAATCTTTCTTATATGATTTTCTATCTATGTTTAAATTTTCATATATTTCGGATCAAAAACTGTTGGTTTCCGAATCGTTTTTGTAAAATTTTGGGTAGTTTTTTCAAAAAAAAAAAAAAAAAAAAATTAAAGAATTGAGAAATTTAAAAAATGACCTCTCTAAAGTACAATCTAGAGGCAAATCCGGTTTCAAAAAGTTAATGATCGAAACTTTTGGACAAGTATTTCCATACGAAAAGTCGTACACGGAAAAAAAAAATAAAAATAAATAAACATCATTGTAAGAACACTAGCTTCTTCACTTCGTTCAGAATCTAAAAATTTATTCGGCGAAACGGGATACGGCTACCCGAATATTTATTTCGAACATAACATATGATTTTTGATTGTTATTGTGTTACTACGCCGCCGGTGAGGGAAGAGTGGTGGCAGGTTAAACGCCATAATATTGCCGTCGTCTTCGGTGCCTTCGGGGCCGTTTAATAACACGCGCGTGTACATCCATCCACCTATAACCACCCGAAATGATGGCGAACGCGCGCGCGGAACGGATTTGTCGGTTTACGCGTCACACTTTTCATCCTGATTGATGTGTATCCTTTGCGGGAGCCGGGGCAAGTTACTGCGCTTTAAATATGCATTTATCATACACACCGCGTTTTATTGGTTCTTATCGGTCACAATACCCGTCACGCGTTACACGTTGTTCATCAGTCATTAAGCGTGCACGTCCACAAACACACGCGCACACGCGCGCCTGCGAATTTAGCTGCAGGGTATTCCCGCAGGGGGTCGTCTGCTGTTGTCTGAGCTCTGCTTTTGTTTCTCACCGCGACGGCGGCATACGTCATGACGACAATGGGAAATCGTCGTTTTTTTTTTTTTTTTGCCGCCGGTGATTCGCTATTCCAAACGTCTTTTGGGAAATTTAAAAAAAAAATAATAATCCGACATGTATTTCACGACCATTTCACCAAACGAATACGGGGATACCCGGGGTGTTCGGTGGATGTGTTGAATTTTGAAGAAACGATAAATCATTTCTGGGGGTACGGGAGGGAAGCTCGCCGCCAAGTCGGCATCGGCATCATATGTATGCTCTCTTGATTTTCATTTTTTTTTCACAATTTGTATTTTTTATAAGTCCTCTGCAACGAGCTATCGATCGACTTTCTCTCGCTGTGATAAGAGAAATGTTGAAAAATAAGAGTTTTCAGCGCTGAGCGCATCGACTTTTCTCTGGATTCAAATCATAGATGACAACCATCATCTATAGAATTTCAAAAAAAAAAAAAAATGCGAAATGCATCAATTTCCGAGCTCTACCTATCCTACCTATCACCATATAATTTTGAGTACTGTAGACATTCTTCGAAAACTAATAGTTTTTTGTCTATCATAAACTGTATAAAGTGTAAAGTCAAATTCCGGGACATTGCTATGAACGAGTTTAAAACCGGTTCAAAATTATATCCCGAAAAACTTCTTCAGCACTCCAGATCATGAGTTTCAAAACCAGTAACAATCCCGGATTTTCCGGGACGAATTGATTACCCAATAAATTGCACATTTTTGTCTATGCTCGTGCACTAATATTAGTTCATTATTTTAAAACTACATTTTTTCTCCCTCTTATTTATTCGTAGAAGTAGCTAAATACATTTTTTTTTTTTTCGTCACGTTCTAAGGCAAGGGTTCTCAACTTGGGGAGCGCACCCCCCTAGAAAGGCGTCACAAAATTTCCGGGGAGGCGTGAAAATATTCACATGAAACTACATTTCACCACAGAACATGAAAATGTTGTTTATGGTTATCTATATTTTGTTTTTTATTATTATTTTTTTTTTTGTTAGTGACTATCGGTCATCATTGTGTAACAACTAACAATACTATTTTCAATAATCTGAAGAATATAATTGAACTATTGTATTCAGCTTAATACCCAACATTAATATAATTAAAGCCATGATGTATTTATGTAATACAATGTATATAACATATTATAATTCAATCTTATAGTAGTGAGAAGGGGGACGTGACCACATATAATAGTTAGAGTACGGATTTTAAAGAAATAAAAAATTTAAAAAAAGCACTTAAAATAAAGCAATAAAACTCATAAAAATCTTCCAAAAAAGCTTTAAGAAAAGCATTAAAAATGAGGTTTTTGATAAAAAAATATACATATTAATTACGAAAAACGTATTATAATTGTTTTTAGTTTATAAATATATAAATATGATGTTTTTTTTCTTCCACAGTTTGTCTATGAATTAGATTTATTCTTTTTAAGATACCTAATTTGTCAAAATTTGTTAAAAAAGAGTTACAAAATGATAAACCTATATCATCGGAGTTGCATTGGGCAATTAAATTTATTTTCAAGTTTTCCAAGAAAAATCTCCTTAAACTGAATTAATCTTTCAAATACTTTTATTTAGAACACATTTTGAAAAAATGTAACTTATAAGCCAAAAAAGGTGCCCAAAATATGCCAAAAAGCTCAAAAATACAAAAAACGTACCAAAAATACCCCAAAAAGCAAAATAAAGTCTCGTGAATTTTATTCTAAGTGGTATAAAGCGAATTTATAGCTTCGTTTTAGAGCGATAGAAAAAAAAAGCAAATGCCTTCAAAATCCGCACTCTAATAATAGTATAAAAGGGGGCACGAACCACAAAAGGTTGAGAACCCTCGTACTAAGGTTCTTAAAACATTTTTGTATTATATTTAGATACTATTTTTAGTGTTTTTTAAGTTATCGAAATCGCATCTGTAGTAATAAAATCGAAAAGTCTTTCATAATATACGATAGTATTCACCTCTAGGCTTATAATAGGTACATTATATTGTATCTGCTGCACACGTTTTTGCAGCGATTTTTTATTATTATCCACTATTGTTTTAAACAGACGGAGAGGTCAGATACACGTTTTCCCGCAAAATTTGATGGAATACCCCGAAACTTTTTCACGTTGTATTTTTCTAGTTATTGTTGTGGTCAGGTAGAGGTATTATTAAATCGGCGCAAGATTTTGATACATTTTTAATCTATTTGCAAATCATTTTAGGACAATGAACGTGTACCTGCGAATTGAATAGATGATGCCGATTTGAAATCTCGATTGCGAAACGATAATAACAGCAAAGTATACACACACACACACACACACACACTCACACTCGTGTGTGTGTGTGTGTGTACATAAATACCTAAATTGCGTGGGATTCAGTGTCACCGGAGAGAAAAACAGGAAGCTCAAAGCCAGTATAATACTTTTTTACACTGTACACTTTACATTACGTTTATACCGTACAGTTTTTTTTTTTTTCAGTATCGTATCTACTACATTTTGTAATATTCGCAATCAACAGCATAATATTTATTATATATTTTATTCATTTGCGTGCATGGTGCACTTACAAGACAGATACCATGATCGTGATACAATATCTTTTTATTTTCTTCTGCGTGAGTGTAAGTACCATACGTGTGTATTCAAGTATCGCACCTTTGTCTTTTTGGTTTCAAAAAAAAAAAAAAATGAAAGGAAAAGAAAAAGGTTAATAAAAAAAAAAACACCTGCTTTTTATCATGACGTGGTGCATGCTATTCAAATTTTCAAAAGGTTTTATTAATTTTTCATAATTCGGGAGCAGGAATTGGACTGCCGGGAATTCGGAAATTTTTTCGGTGGGCCGTAAAAAATAGATAAATAATGCTTGTTCCAAATACAGAATACATTAAATATATTTTAACCCGTTGAGGAAAGTTACTCGAAATTCTAAATTTATTTAAATAAAATGTTTTAAACCCTGTTTTTTTGATTTTCTTTACTAATTGCCTATGTACATATAGGTACATATAAAATGCTATTTTTAAACAATACTTTTACCTACTAGATACTTACATATAGGCAGAAATTGGAGGGGGCTAAGCCAGTGATGTATTTGAGGGAGGGACGATTGGGCAGTCGCTTCCCCTCAAGAATTTTTAAATCATAATTATTTTATTTTATTCAAAAGACTGTGTGATAATATTTGAGAACAATAAAATGTATTATACACTGTTCATAACGTTTTTGAATGTGTACATTTTAAGCATGTAGTTGAATTTTAATCACTTTAAATTTATTTTTTACTCACACTGTACAGCCCTGATAGATTTAAAGTAATAATTTAGCTATGATATTCAATAAATTAAAAATATTATAAACTGCTCAAGTTCTCAAAGACTAAAAGGACTTTTAAGTTTGGAGCGGAGCGAAAAAGCTTATGTTTTAACAATGACGTTAATTTTTTTTTCTCTTTCTGGTAACATTTTTTCGTATAGAAATACTTGTTCAAAATTTCAATTAGTAACTTTATAGATCCAAAATCACACCCAGAAGGTAGTTTAAGGAGGTAATTTTTTTTCAATTTTCTCAATACATTTTCCAAAACCATGGAAAATCTGTCGAAAAATTGACAGATAATATGCTACGAGTATTACCAGAATTCTCATATTTTCCGAGCCCAAATCTCCCCTCAATCCGAACCTGAATCATAATATTGAATTATTTGAACTATAGTACATATCCAGTTTGGTAAATAATACTTATTACAGATATATTTTTCTTTATCTTATTTTAAATTAATCAGTTGGTGGTCGTCAAAACAAATATTTAAGTATATAACTAGTATACAGTATTCTGTAGCCGTACATAAAAAAATATTATTCATGAGATAATAAAATATGTTTGAAATGTAAGAAATAATAATAGTTTTTTTGCTTTACACATAAATACCTATATAATATTTTATTCGTAACTGCTTATTTTAAATTATTTTCTGTTTTCGCTACTGTTCGTTCACTCCCAATGGCCCACAACGATCTTTAAATACAGCAAATAAATTTTGAACAATTTCTCGAAGGATATCGAATGCCCACGCAAAAATAATTCTCAGTATTAAATTAATAATATCTCCGTCGGTATTTATTATTTTTTCTTGTATTTGTTCTAGGAATCGTTTTTTTATTACGTTTGCAGCAATAACAACGTCTATTGAAAACGTTGTGTAGTCATTAAACTTTCAACCGAACGGCTCAAATCTAGTAAATTTCTTTGTCGCGCAATCATTAAAAAAATAATCTTAAACGTGTGAAAATTTAGTTTCAAAGAACACTTGTACGATTTATTCACAGTAAGAACACATGTGCTCGGCTGAGTGTGATCTGTATTGTATATATTATTTATTCCAAATCTGTATATTTTTAAATCGGTATTCAGTCAAAAGAGCGAGTGCAAAAAGTGTGAACGAGCGAGGAGGATAAATAGAGCGAATTTTTAACTCACAAAATTTCAAATTGCAGTTGATTGAAAACAAATGTAATAAAACCCATATTATATTCTTGTTTCTGTTCGTAGTCGACAAACAAGTTTTGATTTACCAAAATGTATCGTTAGTGCTTTCTTATTGGTCTGTATCACATCATATTATATTTTAAATTTTAAATATCGAGATTTAAGTAAATCTGATGAAATAAAAACTTACAAAAAACGAGAAACTTCCAAAATTTTCAAAATGCTGTACTTGATGATCAAATGTTTTTGAAATTTACATTAAGTGTTAGCGTGACCATTTTTAGTAGTTTGTGAAAGTTTCAAGTTCCTCGCTACATTATTTTTGAATTTATGTAAAAAAACATATTTTTATCTTTTATAAAAATTCCGGTAATAGTATATTTTACCGTTTTTTGTCAACTTTTCGATATATTTTTCTCATTTTTGGAAATAGTATTGAAAAATTTGTAAAATGATTTTTTTATAATACCATTTGGATGTAATTTGAACAAATATTTCTACGTGAAAAATTGTCTTCAGAAAGAGAAGAAAAATTAAAAAATAAACATCATTTAAAAATCATAAGTTACTTTGCTCCGCTCAGAATCTAAAATCTGCTTATATTTTATAATTTATTATTATTAATCGGGCGGGCGATTGAGGAAGACTGGTGTCCATTATCAAAATCATTGTTCCGCTAATATGCTTTTTGTTTTTTATTTACTTATTATTATTTTTTTTTTTTTTTGTATATCAAATGGAAAATAATCTAAATCCGTTTTGAAATTAATGATGTTAATTTCACTAATTTCGAATTTTCCTTTATCATTTAGTGGCGAAAAACGATTTGATGAACATTATTTATAAATATAATTCACGACAATAATATTGAATTTATTTTCGATCAATTAATTCGAATATTAAAATCGAATCGTGCTTAATTGTTATTATACGTATTTTTTTGCACAGTCGTCAACATTTTCTTTTCTTTTTTTTTTTTTTTAGTTGGTTTCGTGATCAAAGTTTTCCTTACCAACCCCTCGTAATGGATACAAAACGCATTTTTTTATTTTTCCACGGTGTTCTTCAATCAAAATAAGCCGACGTTTTTGTTTTTTGTTTTTTTTTTTGGGTGAAAATATTATATCTTTTGCGTATTATGGGTGTGATACGCATGCGCGCTCGCTCGGCTGTTTTCGAGTGCCAATATTCACAAAACATTAGATTTTAATTGTAGCTGACGATCATTGTTAAATAATTGCCATCCGTTGTACTACAGCTACAAACGTCGTTTTGTCGATTTTGCTACGTGTCACTTCGATTGCACTCCAAATCGCTGTTTAAAGTGCTCAAACACACACACACACACATACACAACATCCGTAATTCATCATGAGAATTCCCTCGAGACGAGTGATGGGGGCGAGTGCTTTAAGTTCACAATCATTACACTTCAAAGGTTTTGAAACGGCCGCAACGTCCTGCGGGTAGGCTGTTTTCTCACATTTTACAATAAATCCGTAGATTAATTCGCTTCTATGTATTTTTGCGGGCAACTTTTGGTAAATTTAATATCGTGGATATAAAAATACAATCAAAACACCTAATAAAAACGTTAAAACTTTCTTTTTATTAAATAATTATTTACAAAAAAAAAAGTGTGCACTTCGCTCGTCGGGTGGGATTCTCTTGACGGGTGTGCTGAATTTTAAAGAAACGATAAGTCATTTCTTCAATAAAACGATTCTGAACGAAGAAAGTAAATAATATAATATATAAATGAAAAAAAAAAAACGTTAGAAAAATATCCAAAATTTTTTTTTCACATTTCCAAAATCTTTTTTATATTATTTTCTATCTATGTTTAAATATTCATATAGTTCGGGTCAAAAAATGATGATTTCCGAGTCGTTTTTGTCAAATTTTGGGTAGTTTTTTTCTAGCTTCTTCACTTCGTCCAGAATTTAAAAAAACAATACGGCTCTACACGTTAAAATTAATTAACAATCGTATGGTTTTATTTTACGAACCTCCGTGGTGTACTTTTATAAGTTCTATCTAATTACATCCACTGTCTCCGTCATTAAACGTAAAATACACAAAAAGTAAAAATACTAAACCGAAATAATATTTTTAAAACTTTTTTTAATTTTTAACGAGCATTCGAACTACTTTTGATCAAAATTTGCCCTTTTGTGTAAAATTCAGAGGAAATATCCTAAAAATTGAAAACAAAAAAATACTCTAAAAATCAATAAAGCTATGGAATTTTTTTTTTTTTAATTTTATGGTACATAAAATGAACTTTTTACTTATTGTTATAAGAGGCTATAGAACTCCCAGAAAAAAATAAATAAATATGCATTATTTCTAATTATAAATAATTTATTTGTCGACAAATGAACTTTAAATCTGTTTCATATAATTTATTTTTTTGTTAAAGCAATTATTACGTTTATTTCAGCCAATCTATGATTAATATAATACCTATCAAAAGTGTATAAATCTTGTAAAAAGTATATAATTTTTAAAATGTCAGCAACATTTAACAGGTAAGTAGAGTGCGTTATTTTCACTTTACTCATATAATAAAACAGGAAACGTCTGACAAAAATATATTTTATTTTCACATTGTTAATAACTTTTAAAGAAAAATCAATGTCATTAATAATTAGACCTTATAAAGCTTCAATTATATTTTTATTTAAGAAAGAAAGAACTAATTAATTTATACGTAATTTGGATTTATCGATAAGTTTATTATATTTTTCGTTCGAATGTAATTATTATTATTCGTTATAAACTTTTGAAATGCTTAAGAAAATAACAAGGGGGTTCAAATCCATATTATTTAGTTACAAAACCTCGGGGAAAAATCTTCAATACCGTAATAGGCAAGAGTACTTATTATGATACTTAATTAACCTTAATTTTTTGTTATTCTAATAAGTATATTTATGATAATTACATTGTTCATAAAAATAATCAATAATTAGCACGTAGCGTGAAAGGATTGAGTTAAAATAAAAAATATCGTATAATATTTGGTTTTGAAATCGTCAAGTGTTATGTTTAAGAATAAAAATAATTAATAATAGAAAAATAAATTATGCCATGAATATTTTCACGTATTTAGGTTATTTATTTCGTTTACTCGTGGAAACATTTTTATATAGTAAAATATAGATACATATTAATATTTGTATTCCTTGTCTGTATATCGCTCCTTTGCAAAAAGAGAGTTTCAACTCAAAAAATGGCTGTTGTGAGTTATTTGCAATAATATTTTTAAACAAATTATAAAACTAAACTATTAATTAATTTTCAAATAATTTTAAAAAATACGGTTTTTCAGTAAAAAGTAAATCAGAAGTGAGTTTCTTATTTGCGAATAACTCACAATAGCCATTTTTTGAGTTGGAATTCTCTTTTTGCAAAGGAGCGATATGTAAATATGTTTTTGTACCATTATTATTATTATTATTATTATTATTATTTTAATTCTAGACGTCTCAGATGCCGAAGTTAACTCATTCTAAAGCGATAGTTGAAAGACTCGAACAGAGCATAAACGTAGGTGAGTATACTACCATCTATATTATATTATTAACCGTGGTTACCTTGTACGGCTTGAAAAAAAAACATTCTCAATTTAATTTTACTCTAAGGGGACATTTGCGGTTGTTATTTACGATATTTTTAACCACTTTTGTTGTCTGTCGTTTGAGCCTTTTATCTAAATTACTTTTTGCACATCAGTCAACTACAACTCGAATATAAGCTACTTAATTATAATAAAAGAAATAAAAGTAATTTGATTTGAAAACGTAGCCATTGTCAATTATTTCAATGAAATCATTATATTTTATTACAGTATTATCGGGGTACGATTTTTTTAAATCATACAGCCATTGACAACAATAATATTGAATGCGTTCACAATAAAATTATTATCAAACCGTTAAACGTGCTTTTGGGTATTCAAATTCCTATACAATACAGAGTTCTATAAAAACGTATCATAAATTGTATCATGAATAAAACATATAACGCTATTGTTACAACTAGAACTTTAATAATCTATAAAATTTATAAAATATAATCTTAAAAATTTCCTAAAATCAAAAAATTACCTGAAATAGCTATAGCCAAAACAAATATCCGAAATCGTAAGTCAACTTTTTTTTTTTTTTATAGCCGTTTAAAGTATGTTAGAATTAGTATAAAACTAGTCATTTTCACGTAAAAATAATAGGTTTTCTTACAAATCTGAGTCTCATTAAACATTTTATTCTTAATCTGGTTAAGATTTTCATTCATCAAAATATTCTTCACGTGTTTTAATGAAACTTGGTTTGGTAAATAATTTTTTTACAAGCGTTTAAAGTTAGAATTACGGCTCCAAATGACGGTTAATCCAAATAATCGCAGATTTATTTTTTTAATTATTAAGTAACATATATTATAAAATTAATCATTTACACGAGCAATGAAATGATCATGGATCATCATTCATCTGGGAATCTTATCGCAAGATACCTAATTGATAAAAAAAAAAATCACATCAGATCAACCAACAAATTAAATGAAAAATGACGGGCAATCCAAATCAGGCGCTTGTACATCATCCTTTAAATATATGAATATATACGACTCATATCCAAAATTTACAACGAATTAATTTTCAAACGAAAACGATTAATAAATAATAAAAATTTAAGTATGTCCAGAAATTTAATTTAAAAATCTGACTAAAAATGAAAAATTATTCATTCAATTAAATAATATTATTATTATTATATTTGAATATTGGTTGATGATTGATTTTCTAAGCTATATTTTGTAAATATAAAAAAAATCCTTTAGTTACTAATTTACTGTACCAGCCTTTAACTCAAAATATAATTTCAATATTTTGTAGAGCTCGGTAATAATAGGACCCAGTTTGCAGTCTTGTAAAGTATTCAAATACGTATTCTGAATATATTCTTTTAGTATTTTTATTTTATATTTTAATACATTTTTCGGAAAGAAAAATAATTTTTTTTATAAATAATATAAAATATAAACAGAATGACATACAAATTTTGAAAAAAGTTATGACGTTCAAATATTGTAATAAATTCTATAATTAATATAATTATGTAAAACATAATAAAGAGTCATTGATAATTGATGTGAGATTATAAAAATAAATTAATTTAAATCTAAAATGAGAAAAATTATATTTTCAGACGTATTCGAATAATTTTTCAAGTATTCAAAAGGTATTCTGAATATATTTTTTGAAAAGTATTCGAATACGTATTTTGAATAACTCTTCATCCGTTTATTCGAATAGGTATTCTGAATACAAAATAAAAGTATTCTTTACAAGATTGTCAGTTCGTCATAGAATTAGATATTTTATTACAGTAATCAATTGCACGTTGTTTTTAGAACTCAGTTTTATGTAACTCGGCCCCAAATCAATGTGCCTAAATTCTCGTTTTAAATTCGATATCCTCGTCGGCAAGATTTTTTATCACTTCTGTTCAAAGCGAATAATATAGTTTAATACCAAAGAATTTTTTCAGTTCCGATGAGATGCTCGAGGAACGACGATGAATACGGTTCGGAAAACAACATCACAGACGATTTATCATTCGACGGGTATTCTGCTGATGACTACAATGATATGTTGTACGAAAACATCACAAACCGAAATGGTGAAGCCAATGATTTGAATAACGAAAATTATAATTCGCATTCGTACGAAGAAGTGCCAAGAGACGACAATTATTCGATCGATTCGGAACTGGATTTTTTGGAGGAAATTCCTGCAAATAAAGTGAAAAGATCGTTGGAACTTGTCGAAGAAAAACCTCCCGAAGGAACTTATCGCTCTCCGTCTAACGAAGTCGAAATTCAAACCACCAGCGCACCACTTCCCTCTATGCCGTCAACGCCTTCTCCTCAGCCAATGCCTTCTCCTCAGCCAATGCCTTCTCCTCAGCCAATGCCTTATCCTCAGCCAATGCCTTATCCTCAGCCAATGCCTTATCCTCAGCCGGCAATGCCTTCTCCTCCACCAATGCCAGCAATGCCTCCACCACCTACGGTTCCTAGAACTGAACCAACGAACAACGTTAACACTCAACAACCAGACGTAGAAGTATTAGAAACTACGACGGAAGACTACGGTGCTATTGGTGAACCGGAATGCGACTACGATCCGTTTACTTGGATTTTGAAATGCGGTTTAAATTTGATCACCAGTATGTTCGGATTATCCGATACATGCTGCAAACCGATATTTTAATTCGTCAAATTCATAATATAATTTATTTCAATATACATCCCAAGGATTTTCGAAAGTCACAAATTACAATGAATTCCTTTGTATTTTTTTGGTTTGTTTTAATTAAATTCAATATCGAAATATTTTTAGTACTTAAAAATACACAAAATATTGTAATAATGATTATAGTTGAAATGTATGCAAAAAAAAATATAAATAATTACATATTCTAATTATGAAGTACAGTTATATGTGCATTTGTTTACCAGTTTGTTACAAGAATAAATATCTGTTTTTTTTAACCCATAGTATTACTGTATTTTATTTATTATTTTAGTGTACATAAAAATTGGTAATTATTTTTAGTTTTTTTTTTTTTTTCTTACGACGGATTAGTTGAACTGGTATGAATCACTTGTGAAATCACGGATACTTGTGGTGTAAAGAATATGCCAAACAAATACAATTATATTTTTATAATCAATGGTAAGTACTGTCAAAATACTACGAAAAAAATTAGCTATACTAAAGAATTATCTTTCGCATAAATTGTTTAAAAAAATAAAACTTCTTTTCCATTAAAATACGGTTAATATTTCTAAAACTCATTCATTCGAAAAATTTAGAATAGATTACACATTATGAAAGTATTAAACATCGAGGTAAATAGCTTTTTTCGTTTTTCATAAGTAAAAGTAATTTCGCAAAACAGGAGTATACATTTATTTATTTTTTGTTTTCGTAAATTAAAGACGTTAACCTTTTTCGGATTAAATATTCATAAACGAAGTAGCGAAAGACTCACATAGTTAAAATTAATCAAATTCATTAATTACGTTTTACTTCGACACATTTAGAATAATAAATTCGTTGAAGATTAATAATCATATTATTATTTACAAAAAGATTCGAAAGTGTTATAATATAATATTCAGTCGTGAGAAATTAAAAATTTAGTTTTGAATAAATGTATTAACAGATGGTGCAATCAATATAAATTATTATTGTTCGTCATAAACTTTCCCCTTTCGATAATTTATTGTGATTAATACTATTATTTTCGTTGCATTTGATTATTCTTTTTAAATATTTGTCGCGCGATACCTAATTAAAAATTCTACGAAATTATAAAACAATAATTCGGAATTTGAATGGTAATATTTTAATCATCATATTTAAATATTCGTATTTTATTAAAAGGAATTTATCATTCTTTGAAAGTATGAAAAGAAAAAAATGTATATTAATTTAAATAAATATTTAATCATTCGTGCAATCGTGCACACTTGATATTCTTTTTATACACAGATACGATACTTTCAATTACTTCGAATTGTTTAATGTTTTATCAGTAAAAATAACACTTCGCATAAAATAAGAGTAAACTCAATTATTGAGTACAAAACCGTATTCAAGGCAGGACAAGAGTACGTTAGTCAGAGGCCCAAATTTCTAAAATAAAATATGTGATCTTATGAGAAAAATCTTATACTCATCTTATACTCAAGTGAATTGAACGCGTGAACTTAAAATTTTTAAGTTATAGAAATATTTACCTCATGTTCTTCTTTTACCAATATATATTCATTCGCTCCACTCAGAATCTAATATTAAACTTTAAACTTAATTTTATTTATTTAGCTATTAGGTATACAATACATGCATATTATTATTATGTATTTTATTAAACTACATGATGTACATTAGATAATACTTCGGAGTTTCAAAACTTGAACAGTTTCAAAAGTCCATAAAGGAGTAAAAATTAAACAGCGTTAAAAAAAAAAAATACATATAAACTATAAATATTAGTTTTAGTTTTAAACTACAACAACGTCATATGTTATATAAAGACGAAAAACTCGTAATTAACTTGTAGGATCGTTTGTTTTCTATTATTAGAACTGTTTATTAATTACAAACTCTAATTAATGTAAGCGTCCAAGACGAATAATATGAGTGTCAGGGGTGTAATAAACTCATTATTAAACTTATCGATTCCAAAACAAAAAACGCTTTGCAGGTATTTGTTATTAATTGCTCTAATTTATAAACAAATGTTACTGCCATTGCTAATTTGTAATGATTTATTTTAAAAACCATTAACCACATTACACACGTGTCCGTTTATCTCGGACATCTCATTAAATGAGTACGTAACTGTAATTTTCCATCAAGTATCCATCATGTACGATAGAATATTTTGGAAACGTACAAAGGAATTTACAATAATACATTTATTTTAAAAACGCGAAACGGATAACACTGAGTATTAAAAATAAAACTTAAATAATTAGAGTTTATTTATATAATAAATTAATAATGATGAAAATAGGGGATGGTCATGGTCTCAAAAAGACTGAAAACCGCCGAAAAGATATTAATATTTCCTTTCTGATATTTTTTTAATATTCTCTTAAAGGGGGCAAAGATTGGGTTTAGGGAGAGCAACGCCTCCTCTGCCCTCCCCCCCCCTCCCCCGTAGCTACGGGTCTGGTCCATCAGCGTGTTACCCCTATGTATTTCCGTCGGTGGGGGGCAAGGGGGGGGGGGTTAAAAACAAATCTGCACGTAATAAAATCGGTCACGGGGCCAATAGACTATCGCGCCGAAGGTTCCGTCAGGATCGCAATTATTATTACGGCCCCGATCCTTCGGGAATATTGCCAAACCGTTTAATATAGTCGGTGGGCGGCAACCCGGCGCAAATGGGTCTCCTGGGGCGGCCGTGTTTTAAATCGGCCGCGGCAGAACAAAATATTAACATTCCATCACGCCGATCCGCGACAACCGGCGAAACAATTGATAACTGGCCATCATCGCCAATATTATCGTCTTCCACTAAATCGCCCCGACAATCGCTCCCCGCCGATTCGAGTTTTAATAATAATAATTATTGTACGAGTAATTCATCGGGTTACGACTACTTATCGACGACGACCTTTGTGGTCCGAGTATAAATTGTAATAATACGCGTTACACCATTAACAATACCCATTCGGAATGATTGACGACGACGTTCTCTCGGATTACTATATTTTGGATTGTAATATTACACAATCAACGTCTAGTAATATTTTATTTTATTTCCACTTTTTCGTAAAATATAAATTAAAATATCACTGACCCGTACGGTTCGAGCATAAGACCCCGGGGGTGACTTTCGAATTGTAATCTCACCCCCTCCCCGAGATTAAATTTGAATTAATTTCGTTGGCAGTTTAAAACAATAATAAGTCTATGTTTTTTGTGTAGAACAAATTCGTTTTTACTGTTTTCCATCAACATTGTTCTTACTTTTTCTCAGTTTTCTAAAATGGGAATTACACTACCTAGTTGTAACTAAATATATTTTGTGAGAGAATACGTTTATTTGAAAATGTTTATATTTGAGTTCTTCTTTTATTTTACGATTGTTAATATAACAAAAAAAATCAATTTTTACTCAGCCAGTTTTATATCCAACAATTAACTGAGAATTTAGAAAAAAAATGTTTGATGAAAAAAAAGTGCTAGAAAAAATTTCCAAAAAGTGTTTTGTCACATTTTCAAAATTTTCTTGCACCTAAACATTTCTTATTCTATTGAATTTGAAAATTTGACAAAAATAAGTTGGAAACCGTCATTTTTTGATCCAAACTTTATGAAAATTTAAACATTGATAGATTACAATATTAGAAACATTTCCCGCGAGAAAATTTTAAAAACGTGAAAAAAAATTTTTTGGACGTTTTTCTAACACTATTTTTTCCCCCCTTTTCTTTATTTATTAGATAAAAAAAGTAAAGTAAAGTAAAGTAAAGTATAGACAAAAAAGTAGGAAATACTTCGCACCACAGATATTCTTTGCTCTTCGGGTCAGATATTCTTTGTTAAAAATGACGACTATTATTATTCTTTTTATCATTAACTTCCTTCGTTCAGAATCGTCTTATTGAAGAAATGATTTATCGTTTCTTTAAAATTATCCACACTCTTCAAGAGTATCTGACCCGATGAGCGAAGAATATCCGTGGTGCGAAGTATATCCGGCTACTTTTATTATTTATTTATTTTTTTTTATGTGTTTACGTTTTAGTATAGAAATAATTATCCAAAAGTTTCTCACTGAATTTTGCTTAAGAATGTACTTTTGGGAGGTCCAATTTCCAATTTCTTAATATTTTTTCCAAAAACGGTGAAAACCTGTTGAAAAATTAAGTAAAATTATCATAATAAATGTACATGGTTTAAACGCGATTTTCATAAAATCGAATTAACTTCGCTATATAACTTCGAAACAAATAATACTAGAAACTTGAAATTTTCATACATCATCAACAATAGCGAAATATAAGTGGAAAAAATCTTCAGTAGTACTATAATAATTGAGATCACTAGTCATAAATTATAATTGATTATAAAGAAATTGATAATTACAAACAATATTATTTATGTGATATCCTTATCATGATCAGCATGATCTTATTTTAAATTCAGAAAAAAAATATTGAATTTTAAAAAACAAAATATGTAGACCATTAAGTAATAACCACTATCCGTTATTCAGGCCAAACAATTTATAAAGCGGCCCAAATCACTACAACGTTGCAGGCATTGAAAAGGTTTTGAAAGACACCAATATATGCATTAAAGATATTAAAAGCTTTTTCGATTCTACATAATATAGTACATTTTAAGTAAGTTCATAAAATCACAAAAACAACTGGTCAGTTACACTCATTAGAACCTCGTCTCTAACCTAACCTCGTTCATTTAGCATGATTACTTTATATTATGTCCATACACGATACGACGTAGGGTAAAAGACGAACGAAATAATTAGATACTCGAAATTGATTAATATTTTATAAAAATCGTCAATTTAACACAAGTTTTGTTCCCACAGTTGGAGGAAATCAAATGAATTTTATCTTGAAATAAAAACATCTATTAAGACAGAGGTACAAAGTGCAATGAGGGGTTAAGCCCTCTCCTAATCTAATAAACGCTAACGATAAAAACGTTATATTATAGTCTTCCACTAGAAATTGATGTTAAACGATCAGTAGTACGTAATAAATTACAATGGTTGTATCTAGAAACATCAAACCGCCATTAAAATACATACACCCTTTGAAATGTCTCAACGAGGGTTGCGCGTACCTGAAATAAGACCTCTTTCTTATTAGAATATATAATCTTATCTCTGAAAATAAATTTTGTGTTTCTAAACAAAAACTAAGTTTAAAAAATTAATATAAATTTTAAAATATGTTGTAATGTCTGGGGCCCAGAAGTCGGAAATTTCTATTGTATACCTAAGAGTTAAAAATCAAAAATTTTTGTGCATGTATCGTTCATTTTGGATAAATAATGAATATTTCATTTCTTTCTTTATTTCTATGCAATTATTATATTTTTGTGCATATTTTATACTTACTAAAAAAAAGTTTAATGTTTTTTTTTTTTTTAGATTCTGAACGAAGTGAAGAAGCTTATGTCTTTACAGTGCAATGATGTTTATTTTTTTTTTTTTGTTCCTCTGTAAACACTTTTTCGTATAGAAATACTCGTCCAAAAGTTTCGATCAGTAATTTTATAGATCCAAAATCGAACCCAGATGGTTCTTTTGAGAAGTCATTGAAAAAAACTTGTCTGTCAACTGAAAAAAAATTGTCAAAAAACGGCAAAATTTGCAATTACCGGAATTTCCGTAAAATTGAGAATTGCTTTTTAACATAACTTCAAGAATAATGCAGTTGGGGTCTTGAAAATTTCATCAATTACTAAAAATAATCATAAAAATATTTAATTAATTTTGAGTTACGAACAGCATTTTGAAAATTTCTCATTTTTTGTTAGTTTTTGTATAATAAAATTTTTGATTTTTGATATTTAGACTTGGAAATTTAATATGATATCACTGACAAATTATATGTTTAATTGACCTGAAAAATATCACGAAAATGGTTGGTCAAATTATTTTTTTATACCCCTATTTCAACGAAATTCGTTAATTTTACCTAAAATTACGCATTTTGATGTACATAAAAGAAAATATGCCAAACCGATAATTGTTTTGAATTTTGTTGTCTTAATAGAGTTTTTCATTGCGAATATTTCAGTGCAATAAAATTTCTTACGGACGAATAATAATTAAACATTTTACAAGGATTTGATTGAAAAAAAATCGGAGAAAGTACGGATAAATTACCTATTTTATTATATAATATTTCTTATTAACACACAAAAGGTTGAGAGGTTGATCGGTAATGTTTTATTGCATCTTTTTAATTATTGTTGTTATTATAATTATCGTAATATTAATGTTAATTGACGGGTGGTATATTGTATAATATAATATTTTAATAGTTCAATATCTTATCTGATTAAATATCCTAATAGCCAATCAGGTATGAACATAGTTTCGACCAATGACAATCGTTTTGCTTTCACTAATAAAATAAAATGCATAGCAACCGTTAGTTAGACGTCGTCTCGTCGTCAGTGTTCAAACCGATGCGGCAATGGAGAGGTCGTCTCGCCGATCGGTTTCACTCACTCTCTTTCTCTTCTCTCTCTCTCTCTCTCTTCTTACTAAATCTGTTTTATCTATTATGAGTACATATTTTTTTTTTTTTTTTTTACACCTTGTTTCCCTTGCGTTATTCGGTTCGCTGAAGGTACGCGTGCGTGATGGTGGAGAGGGCATCGGTAATTCGCAGTTAACAACCTGTGTGGTTGTTCAAGTCGCCTGATGCCGTGTACTGGGACGTAATCTTAATAATGTGAGGGTAAATGAGTGTTTTAATTTAAATTTATATAAGTACACGTAGTATTTAAAATGGAATTCGTGTGCGCGTTTTAGGTAGGTTAGGTAGGTAGGTAAGTCCCCTCCATGAGCCCACCTTGTCGTGGTGGAGGGGCTCATGCCTTTTGGGACATGCTAACGGGCTCGCCAAAAATCTATGGTTAAAAAGTCTTTGGACATTTTACCCCTGCCCCAGGGCCCCGCGGATTCAGGGGATCCATTATCATTCATCTTATCTTTCATCATATCTCTCTCTTCTTCTCCTCATCTGTTAGACTGGTTAAGTAGGTGAAGTAGGTTAGGTTAGGTATACCTGTCGCCTAGCCTGTCGTCTGTCGTCTGCTCTGTCTGTCTGTCTATATCATCTGTCGTTGGTAAACATGCTAGCATTGCTGCAGCTCCTAAGCCTGGATACAATGTGAAGACAAACTTCACTTGGTACCTATTTATTATTTTTAGTGTTTTTACAATGACGTTTATTTTTTATTTTTATTTTTTTCTGTATACAACTTTTCATATAGAAATACTTGCCCAAAAGTTTCGATCAATAACTTTTTGAAACCGAATTTGCCTCTAGATTGTACTTTAGAGAGGTCATTTTTTGAATTTCTCAATTCTTCAAATGTTTTCTTTAGCAAAAATTACCCAGAATTTGACAAAAATGACTCGGAAACCATAATTTTTTGATCAGAATTTTATGAAAATTTAAACATAGATAGAAAATCGTATAAGAAAAATTTTTACACAAGAAAATTTTGAAAATGTAAAAAAAAAATTTTAGACATTTTTCTAACATTTTTTTTTCTCATTTATTTTTTATATTATTAACTTCCCTCGTTTAAAATCGTTTTATTGAAGAAATGATTTATCGTTTCTTTAAAATTAAATACACCCGTCAAGAGAATCCCACCTACCGTGCGAAGTATGTCCGACTTTTTTTTTTTGATTATTTGCCTATTTATATTATATCCCATTATTTTACTTTTTTATAAAAACACATAGTCGTTATATTATAGATACAAAAAGTTTTATTTTCTTCAAACAGTATATTATATTGATACTATTTTTCCGTTGAAATAGTTTAATAGTATCAAATATCATCGAGTTTCTCAACATTTCATTAAATATTTCAAATTTTCAAAATGCACAGTGTACTACTTCTAAATTTTTTTTATAAAAAACACTGTAGAATAAAATGTACTAAATAATAGTTGATAAATTATAATTATATTTTAAATTAAAAAATTTGTTTGTGTATTTTTAATAAAAATGTTTGAATATTCAACATTCTTGTTTATGTATATTTTAAGGGTGTTTTTCGCGAATATAACTTCCGACTCCTAATAATAATGTTTTATTATTTTTACCTTAATAGGCATAATATCGTGTTTGTAGTTTAATAATTTTAAACTACTCGAGGGACAAATGTGTAAATTTTCCTTTTTGATCCTCGCACGTATTTCCGTTTATTGAAAACGCACTAAATCCAAAATCCTTTAATTTCATACGATTATAATATATTGTTACAAATTACATAAATACCAGGTAAATAGCATATTATCAAGAAAAATCAGTACTAAACAGTTTTTCTTAGAGGCAATAACAACTCATTAAAAGTTGAAAGAAATTCGTTTCTTTCGTCCACATCAATTTCAAACATCCAAAACAAACTTTAAAATATTTGGAGAGTATTTGTAGAAATACATTTGTGTGCTAACTATAAAAATAACATAATACTTCAAGAAACTACAGCTGGCAACATACGTGATTTCTCCATAAGCGAGAGCACAGGACAAAATTACATTTTTTTTTTTTTTCTTGAAGTGATTAATTATTAAAAATACTTCAGCAAAATAGATACTCCGGAATGAGTAAAGTGATTCAATTTGATTTTGTTAATATCGTTTGAGAAGTACTTTATCGATGTTCAGGAAAAGTTAGTATATTTTGTAGCATTAATGAATAATAATATGACTCACTCTGTGCACACCTATGATATTAGGTCATGGCATAGATAAAGTCATTATAGAAACGAAGAGCACAAACACACATTATTCTGTCAACATGATTTTTCAGGAACACAAAAAAAACATTTTTACCAGTAAATCAAGCTTAAAAATGGCGTTTTTACAAAAAATCAGTCAAACCTTGCGCTGATGTATCTAATTTTACATCTAGAATTGGTTGAACACTTTTTATTTAAACTTTTTTGAGTTTTTCAAAGAGAAAATGGACTCATCATAAAATTAATATCGGAGTATTAAGCGAAAACAGGATAACTCCTATAAAAGTGGACTTACCGGATTATATTAGTTAAGTAAATATTACAAAATAAATATCAAATAATCATTATTTTCAAATTATAAAATTTGACTGAAGTTATGTCACGTACATACCCTTTTTTCACAACGTATGAACACAAGCCAAAACACGGGTAACTCCATTATTTTTCATGTGATATACCAGGTTTTTGCTTAGTATTTGGATTTATCGGGTTTTCGCTTACAAAACATCAATTAATATATTGGACTCGCCGTATATTTTCTTATTTTAAATTTCATTTTTAAATGGGTTTTAATAGGAAATATTATGCTATTTTTACATCAAAAATCGGTGTAAAACCAATTTTACTACATATTTATATTTTACTACTAATTGTACAACTAATTTTATCTATAGAAAAAAACAATTTTTTTTTAGATTCTGAACGAAGTGAAGAAGCTTATGATTTTACAATGATGTTTATTTTTTCTTTTTTTTTTTTCTCTTTCTGTAAACACTTTTTCGTATAGAAATACTGGACCAAAA